>JAQFXM010001773.1:0-29247 GCA_034693345.1 Entomobrya multifasciata | reverse complement strand
AAATGTGCATTCTTTTGTTCTAAGTTTTTAATCCTAAGAGGTCGGCCTCAGCGCAGTCTCTGAATGCCATACAATCCAATGAACAGCAAAAACTGGCAACAAAGAAAGACGAAAAACCACGTTAATGAATGCTAACTGTTGTGCCCATAATAATATGACGTTAATATTTGTTTAGAGAAATGTGCTTGATACCGTAATATTGGCGTGTTGTATTGAATGAATAAGGATTATCATATTACAATTCGCTGTTGTATTCATAAAAAAGTTTTTTGCTGACTGTGTGTGAGAGTTTTTATAAGCCTTATTAGAAAAGATGCAATAATGGAATAATAATTTAAATTTAAAGTATAGTAACATAAGTAAAGTAAGTAGGTGAATGAAGGGTAGATGCAACAATACAGCATACAAGTAGTATATATTCATATTCATTTAAATCGTGGTTGTCGTTTTAAATGCATAGTCGTTGTGAAGATAAGTAGGGTAGATTAGTTTTTTAAATTGCCCATTTAATTTTTAAAATTCTGAAAATTCTTTATTTCAGTCCAGCAAAATTCGAGAGATATTACAATTTATAGTCGTGTGATAAGAGAACAAATTATTCGAAACGAAAAATGACCAAGGCATGTCTGGCCTCCTTGCCTGTTGAGGGGGCCACACATACCCTGGTCTGCTTACGTGGAGAAAATTCTGAAAATCTAAGAAATTCAAGTTCAGCCAGTTAAAGGTTGCATTTTTTGGAATAACAAAAGCTTTTATTTCTCACTCTAACATTACCAACCTGGTATTCTGTCGAAATATACAGAGTGATTTGAATTTAAGTAAGTTTTAAGGCATCATAAACATTTAAGCGTATATGTATTGCATATGTTGCACACAGGAATTTTTAACGAAAAATAAATGAATAAAAAAATGTTTATATGATCATTATCCTCAATACCATATTTCACCACCCTCGCTACTACCATTAACACTGCTGATTTTATCCGACCAAAACCACAGAAAAACTATTAACATTTTCACATAAAACCACCATCTAAAGGTGAATCACAAATTAAGGTTAATCCGATATCATGAGTAAGAAATAAGACATTACAAAAACAGTCATGTGATCATCATTTATGTATTCATCTTTTTCTACTTTTTATTATTTTTTTAAAGCTCATACAAAATTGAAAAAATCTGCAAGCATCTGTCATTTTAAACTTCATCTTTCAATGCCGTACTTTTCATTGCTTGTTGGTTAAATATGTATTAGAACAAAAATCATTATGCTTAATAATTCCTCTGTTTTCATTCGACTGGCAATCAAATGGAATAGTTGGCAGTTCGTTTTATTGCGGCAAATTTTAGAATATATTATTTGAAAAGGTAATCCAGTAGTAGCAATAAATTTATTTAATGAGTAGGTAAAATACATCATCAGTTCTAAAATTCTAACTATATCATTTATATCAATTTTGCATGCTAGAATAGCTATCATTTGTGTATCATCATCTTTTGTGGTGCAGTGCAAATTACTCTGTGTGGTATGGTGATAGTGATGACTATGACGTTACCTTTGACTATGCATGTTACTAGAAAAAAATAGCTGCTATTTTGTTTTGGAAGGTGTGTGAAACAACTTCACTTTTGCTAGTTTTCTAGCAAAATTTTGCATTAGTAAAAGAATTTCTCAAATAGCCTAGGCAAATAATAATACAGCATAGAAGGTAAACGAGTAAAAAGATTTAATGCATTATATCTAATGATTATATCCCAAGTCTTTTTCAAGTTCAGTTCTCACGATTCCCATAATGTATCAGGAATATGATGCACATCCATATGCTATACATGTAATACCATAATGTTACTTAAGTGTTTTGTTTCGTGGATATGTTATTTAATTTAACTTCCGGAGAAATAGGCACAGGTACCTTCTCTATTGAAGTGAATTCCTGTTTATTTTAAGTTTGTCTATTAGCTTTATTTACTAGTTGTGATATGCATGAGAATTTATTTGTATCAAAAGTAAAAAAAGAGAACTCTCACTTAATGATGCACTTAAAACATTATTGCAGCCTTTAATGTAACAGTGATAATGGTACATTCAGCATAATATACTATAAAGGAGACTTTTAATTTAAACCATTTTGACCTTTTCATGTTTTCACAGGATTCCCTTCATCATACGTAACAATACTTGACTGGCAACTGGAGAACATCAAGTTGGCTCGTTTGAGATAGATAGTGCTACGCTTACCTGTTTATATGCGAAGCTTCTTCAGTTGCATGATGAATTTTCACGAAGCTTGTAGATGATTATATCGTGTTCGTGTACTTCTAAAGTTCTCAAGTGAAGCTGAAGTCAAGCTACCTAGGTATATCTACATATATGCTTCAAGAATCCAGCAAAGTCGTTGGAAAGAGTGGGTAAGTGATCTTGCATAAAACATTGTTTGTATTTTGTATTCACATTATTTTTGGGAGTGCATATTACATACTTTGTACTGTGCTAAATAATATGATATATGATAGCTTTGAACTTTATTTTAAACCGAATCATTTTTAACAACTCGTATGCAACGAGACAGTGTATGCTCAAGTAATTTAATTTGCTAAAATAAGTCATAAATTCGGTAAAGAAGTTAATAAAAACACATTAATTTTAATTGTTCTAAATGATGGTCCTTCAAAGTTAATGCTATTTGTATGTCCTTGTTAATCAATTAAAATATAAAATTGACACTTGTACGTGTAACTCAATTACATACTTCTATTTACCTACTCTATTTAAAAAATACATACATATTTTGCAAACAGCAATGTACACAATTAAATACGTTGATCGTGATTTTGTGCCTTTGGTCAATATTTATACATTATGCGATTTAAGGTACATTTTCCTGGAAGAATTGTTTCAAAATGAAATATTTTCTATAGATTCGAGGATCTAAAAATAGCGATTATTTTGCAATACAAAATCAAGTTCTAAAAAATAGAACATAAGAACTTCGGAATTTCGGATAATTTTAAAGAAATTTGAAAATTCTTTTTCTTTTCTTAGATTGGAGTTCCAGTGCACTGGAACTTATCCACAACTTTATATGTCAACGTGAATGGAAATATCGAGAAACCAAATAATGTGTGCTACGAACTTAAGAAAATAAACTTTCTTTTCGACGAACCCTTAAAATTATTTCGACTTACAATCAGCCAAAAGGGTTTTTAAAAGGACGTAAATATAAAAGCGTCGTGAGTACATTTTTTGCTAATATTTCCCAAGTCGCATTGTTCAGTGGAAATAGAAATTATATAGTTGTCTGATTTTTCGTCGGAACTTGTGAAGTTTAATTTTAGAAATCCATCATCTGTGTAAAAGTTACTGTTAGAATTTTTCGGATGAGTAAAAGCAGATAATACTAGAGTACCAACAGTACCAAGCACCGAAAAAACCGACACCAACGCAATCTTATATCCTCTGTTCAACATCTTTAAATTTATGTGAAATGTTCATGTGGTCACAAGACAAGTACTGTGGTAAAAAGTAGCATATTGATATGACATGGCATATATGTTACCAGTGTAGTGTACACCGAAATATATAGTATCTTGAAACGCGACGTAAAGTAGGCAAAAAATGTCACCAAGCCAGAGCAAGAAAAAATACCGTTCTTACCGTGTTTTTTGGGGAGAATAATAATACCACCATCAAAGCTAAGAGACATTACAAGGCATTGTAATTTTATACTACGACTGCAACAACGATGCGGTGTTTGCGTACCTGATGTTCCTCGCGTTCACTTGTGCAACGCGGTTGTTCCTACCTTTCGGTGTAAACTTACCTATACCAACAGACCCAAAAGAAAGGAAATAATATCCATCTCTAGTGAAGTGCCTTTATGGGAGAGCATTTAAGAGTTTATGTGTAGCAACAGACCGTAAAAATAAAATTGGTTTCTTTTGTGTGATAAACGTATTCTCTTGCATTTTTACATTCTTGTGTATAGTATGCATAATTGAGAGTTCTACGGACAAATATTAAGGAGGAAGGAAACATCTCCCTTCTTGACTGGATTAACGGTGAATACAAAATAAATGATGTTGTACAACAAGGGGAGCCTACACCAAAAACCCCATGACTTGAAAAAAAGAAATATTACTAGGTCACCTGCATATTTGATTTGAACTCTTTTCTTTGCGTATATAATTCAACCTGTCCCACAAACAATAATGATATTGTTGACAAAGAAAAAGGAGAACCATCAAAACCAACACAAAGAAGGGTTGTATGAATGGTTGCGTAATAACATCTACCTCGAATTGTGACGTGTTGCATTCTTTTTGATGCATCTGCATGTATTCATGCGTTTCACCTTGTGATACAATTTCCGATTAGTAACGGGTATTATCTTGGTACACAAAAGGAAGATATCTGCCCGTGTGCGGAGGTGAGGTTGACCTGCTGCAAGTAGAGCAACAAAGCAGATCACAGCAAAACTATACTAGTAGGATCAGAGCATTAATATCAGCTCATCATGTTGTGTTTGAAGAAGAAAAGATTTTGGGGATCTTCTTCTTCATATGGTCCCAATAGCCAGAGCAAAAGTAATGGATTGGAACAGGATGCTGGGAATGCACAAGAGGAAACCACGTCAAAAAGGTAAGAAAACTCTTATTTTAATGTTGTCTGTGACTCTCTTGCTACGTTATCTCTTTCTCTCTATCTATCTATCTGCTGTTATCTTTTGAATTTGCTCCTTTAGCAAAAAATGACTTTTGCTGCGACAAAAGTTAAATTTTCATTTTACGGATATGGTTTCCTCTTGAATAATAGATCACGGTACACTTTGGGCCTTTATGGATATCTCTTACAATTCATGTAACAAGAATAATTGTATCATTATGTCATCATGTCACATAACGAACAATAGAAATCATTTAGTCATGAGGATATATTTTCCTCTTTTTCTTGTGGAAGTATAAAATATTTCATCTTTATACACGCACAAATCATGATGATTATGTTGCATCTTGCATCACATCTTATTTAGTCCACATAAATCAATGTACTGCATTTTCCCTATGAAGATGAATAACATTTCATTCCACTTAAATACGACATCATAAAATTTCTAAATTATGAGATGCTTGTTTGTAACAAAAAACAATAGATCGTCTAACCAACATTATAATATAATTCATTGTAATTTTAACTTTTGTAGCAGATGGATGAAAAAAACACGTAAAGTATAAAATACATATAAAACCCTAATCTTAAGAACACAGGATAGGTGTGTTCTTCAACAGATTGCTCAATATATGCCCGTATAATTTACAAAAGTTTGGTTTGTATTACATTTTTCAAATTAATGTGTTAGTATGATAAGCAGATCAGTCAGTACACATGTTTATTACAAATACACCTTTTTGACTGTGAAGTTAAAAATAATAGTATGATGAAATGGCTGCCGTCGGTTCTACTAAATCTTGAAAATATTTTTAGAGTGACAGTTGGAAGTTAGAAGGTGATGCTGATGTTGATTTCATGAGTTAAAATTAAATTCTTCAACAGGTTCTTGCATATTCTTATGGTGTAAGTTACTTACTAAGCAAAGCTATCAATTTGCAAGTAGAAATGTATATAATATGTATGTAATATCGTATATCCCCATTAGAAAGGATTATCAATTCATATTATTATCATATTATTTAATGGATGAAAGCTCTCCTTGTCTATCGTCGTGTACTTAGCTATTATTTTCTTGAGTAAATGCTGAAATCTGTACAAAAATAGCTTTCCATATTTTGTGAAACATACGTAACGTATGTAACATGTACTTAGCTTTTTAAAGAACAAGAAGTCATAAATCTCGTCACCTATATATGCGTGTATAGGTGGTATTTTTAAGTACGCCTATAATCAGTAAATTGGTGAGACTATTTTAACTATTTAGATGATAATACTTATATCTACGTAGCTTTGCGCATTTATTGATCGTTCTACACCACAAGATAGCAATTTTATTGCAAACAACATGAAATTTACAAAAGAGACGCTCCTACATATTTTCTCTACAAGTAATCCATTATCCATAATGTAACTGTCTATCATGTCAGCTTTTAGTATTGTAAAATATGTTTGCATTTTAAAAGTCAGATCACCCATATCATTCAGCGCAAGCTAAGCTGTTATCATATCGTTGGCTTCGACATAAATTTTGATCACGAACGTGGCTCTTGCCCGATTTTCTCATCATCCCTCGAAATAATCATTAAAGCGATCCATGTTAACAGTCACCAACGCCTTTAATATGTGACGGCATGTATTTATTAAGTACACTGTGAACCATTCTCATTTTCAGTGGAAACATAATTTTTGCAAGATGTAATATCCGTCAATATTCCTCCTTGAACACAATTCCAATGTATAAGACGTATAGATATGAATTAATCAAGTGATGGAATTCAGCATCTTTTCATCTATCAATTCTAAACGCTTTTAACGAATTCCATTACATTTTTTTCATTTTGCAAAGAAAAACAAGCTAATCTGACATGAAGTCTGGTAACAAGCAAGGTAAAATGTGATATGATGACTTTCTGGATTTTACAAGGTCATTTCGTAATTTTACTTGAATTCAATATATGCATATAATATATTCTGGGTGTCTTCTTTTGTATCTTGTTTTGTGGAATATCTTTATATACTTGTTTTCTGTTTAGGCTAGAAAAAAGGATGTTGCAAAAACATTGCAAATGTTGCTTGTCTGTGTTGTTACCTGCCATGTCAGTGCAATATGCAATTGAAAAAAACCATAAGGACATCTCATCATCTCTCGAGTTGTTGATACTGACTTGACCACGACACGACGAACGATGAATGATAAAATTATATGCGATACAACCGGCACCTTGCAAAAAATGTTTTTATTTCTTTGTCTACGTTTGATATGATAATGATATCATTGCTGTTTGTTGTGTATGCATGCATGTTCCCTTATTTAATTAAACTGGCAGTGTAACGAAATGTTTCCTACGAGTTCTTGACTTTTTTCACCTGACGGTATAATAAAACCAGCTTGTTGTCCTGTACCAAAAGCTTGGCACTGGTACTGCACTACGTGACTGTGATTATAAATATAGAAATTCATACAATATGATAAAAACCATATTACGTGGATACTTTTGCTTTATTGAGTTTGCGTGCAAAAGTGAAGATTTACACTTTTATTCTATGCACATATTATGCATGCATTTGTTTTTTTCCTTATTTTCTTGCTTGAATGCACTTGACAATGTGATGAACACATTATCTTATATAGTCGGATAATATTATTACTTTGACTCTGTTGTGCACAATCCAACGTTCTTTGGTGTCGATCAAGGTAAAATCTTTTTATGCGTCATTTCTTATGCATACGAATGAGCATGATTTTATAAAAATCCCCTCTTATCTTTTATGAATATTTTTTCTATACAATTTTTGCTACGTGTGTAGCCAGCAAATTTTTGAGCAGAAGGTAGGGAAAAGCTTAGGTTTGTACTCTGTACAAAAACGTTTTACAATGTCTATAGCTGAATTGAATATTTCCATAAGGTATTAAGCCAATGTTGCAAAACCTTGGTTTGCGAAAACCTGTGGAAAAAAGGAAACTAGCGGTTGTAATGCTAAAAAATAATAATACAAGCAAATAAAATGGAACTAACTGCATGTTGTATTACGGTCAATTCGGTCATATTTTTTACTTAGAATTCTGTTTAATTTCCTTTTATTCCAGTATTATTGTCGTGTCCATTATATTATTGCGAAAATTCTCTCAGAATTTCACATGCCCCACACAAGATAATCATCAAGATATCTGGAAGTTAAAAGGTTATTATAGAAATGGAAACTAACATGCAATACGTGTACCCTGTTCAAGTATGAGATTCGTGTAAGAATTGCCGGGTTAACTTTTAGTTCAATATTTATCGTTAAGTGTTTCATCCTATTGTGTTTGTTGAAAACTCAGTAAATTGTAGACTAGAAGAATGAATTGTACCTAATGTAAAGACAAAGTCGTTAATCAAGATGAACCATTGAATTTTCGTATGGGCTTTTCAATTTCATTCGCTTCATCTAACCATTCAACCCATATCAGTGATACTTTTTACATGCGGGCGGGTAATTAAATATTTTTTATCGCTCATTCAAAACTTTATGTCGCTAAATTCGTCATTTTCTTTTCACTTTATGTACTGCTTTATGTTTCTTCTTGTAGGTTATTCAGAACATGAGTAGGGCGTAGTGATACGGGTAATAAATTGTTACTTGATTTATGTATTTTTGAAATGTACAAAATGCTTTCACATTGCTGTATCAAGAGATATTATTGTTTATGTTAACATATCTAACTGACAATTATGTTGTAATTGTAAGTTTGAAGTGTGTACTTGTACTTGGAAATTCTGTTCTGTCCTTGTCGAAGTCTGTATTTTACAATGACTTTTAGTACAACTAAACAATTGAAATGTCTCATAAAAATAATTGATGACTGGGTACTGCGGGTGCTTTTGAAGAAATTTACTGAGTTGAGTTGTTTCACTTAATCTAGAAGTAAACCAAAAGAGTAAATATGTAAATAAGTTTCGAACCAAATCCAGCATAGGTACACATGTAACAGTTTAGAAAAGAAATGGCAATGAGAAAATATTGAAGCAACTTGAAATTTCTGAACGGCATACTTTCTAAATGCATTACTGCACCGGATGTGTAACATTCATCCACGTAATAATTATATTATATTGCATTTAATCAGCAGTTACAAGACACATGACATCCTTGTTAAGTCAGTCATCATCCCACAATATAAATTTGTGCTTAGTGTTTACTCTATAGTTATAAAGTGAAACGCTAGGAAATGATCTGAAGTATTGAAGTACGTTATTTGCAAATGCTGAAAAGTAGAAAATAATGTAATGTTAATAATGTTATATGATTACTAATATTTGCACACTTAAACATTGACCATCGTACGCAATTCTAGAAAAGATAACACCAATAATTTCTTACTTACCTGCTATATTTAAGATTTGCAACCTATTTTGCATTTCCCATTCTCATTTGATGGCTATCATCACCACCTTTACAAGCAAATCATGTTTCGGATCCTCCTTCTATGCGTATAGTTTACTATTACGGTGTATCTTTCATCGGATAAACCTTGTTTGTATAATAGAAAAGAAACAATACACATAAAAACTACAAAATACCTAATTATGTCTTTCCCAATTATATTTTATGACGTTGCAAGAGATATATATAATGAGGTAATAAGTTACCTGAGAAAGAATGAACTGAAATTACTTTGTTTTAAAAGTGCTAGAAAAACATTTACATGATTGAAATGATGTAAAAATCATTATGAAAGGTTTGAATTGAATGATTCTGAATTGGTGCGGGTGTATCCATCAATGCTAATCTTGGTGCAATAACTCAAGTAGTCATAATGTAATGGTGATTCTGATAAGAATCACGCTTTAAGTTAATGCAAGCAAATTGCTCCGTATTATTTCAAACAAATGGCAACTACTTCCTCTGTCAACTACTTTTTTCTTCCGATCAAAAAATCTCTGAATTTCTTGAATAAGTCTCGTTCAAAGCTTTTTAGCTTCATGGAAAATGGTTTTCCCACTTTTCACATTTCATTGTAAAATTCTAGGATTTGGAATTTAGTTTCTTTAGGAAACATTGTAGTATGTACTAGTGGTATATGGCTGTGGTTTGAAAAGGAAATGCAGTATACTTTTAAGCAGATGCTAAAGGGGTAAACTGGTATGACCTCATCCGGAGCAATATCATGGTACAGTGTGAAAATGCATTCATTTTTCATCCATTCTACTTTCGCTTTGTGGAATATGTTGTTCTTGTGCTTACTATAAGTTTAAAAATAGTGTAGGCCTAAGGTCATCATTAAGTGTATATTAAAAGAACATATAAGCTCATGAAAAGTTAATGCATGGAGCACAAGGTGATTACTGAATACACCAAAAGAACGAAGTATGGGATAAAAGTATTTTATTTGGTTTGTAGTATTCGGTTTCATGTAAGAGATTTCATGCTTCTTACCCTTTTTCTCTTTTTACCTTTCTCCCTAGAACACGGTGTAACGTGATGGGATATTTGTTGGGGGTTTTATTTATTGGGGAGGAGGACTGGGTTACTTTTATGGTTTGGCGGTGGTAAATGGTGATGATAATAATAATAATAATGGTGGAGGTGATGATGAAGGGCACAGGAGATAACACTTGTCACTTGGTGTCACCGTCACAAGCACTGATACTACACAAGGAAGATTGGAGATGGTAAGTCCATGTCCTATACGCACGGCAGTCCGACGACGAATGAATGTCGGCTGGTCTGTGTTTTGCGTAGAGAGATAGTGGGAAGTGGAATAGCTTTGGCATTTGAATTTAGTGGGGTGCGGGTGCGGATTTTGGGGAAATTCGAGACGCATGTCTCACTTTTTAAACAAGATATTCTTCCAAAACAATTTTTAGCAGACTGCCTCTTTTTTGTAACAATATTCCCGTCGTCTCTTCCACCCACCTCGTATAGAATTACTATTTTGATTCTTCAAGACAAAAAAAAGTTCGCTTTATTACAAAAAGTATTGTGATTATCCTTGCAAAACGATAAACTGGCTTTACAAACTTCAAACGATGAAACCCAAGTATACATACCTTTTTGAATTTCTGTTGAGTATGCATGTCTTCTTATCTACTTGCTTTCTTTTTATGGGCCTCTCAAAATTAGTACTATCCTTTGATAGGGCTTGCTGCACTCGTTTTTTTGCTCGTCTCGGTGATCCCAGGTGAAACTTAATACAAGACCATAACACTAGTTAGATTACAACTTCCATGGGAGTAAATAATATCAAATAAAAAAGTGTATGTATGTACCAGCTGCAACGGGAGCCTCATCAGTACAAAAAAAAGTCTTGGAAAAAGGAAGATCTAGTCACGAGGTACACAGCACAACATGCATACTTAGACATACGCATTTCTTTATATTTTATATGATCATCTTGTTAGCTGTTTTGTTCAATAGGAAGGAGAATAAAAATGGGTTGTATGTACACACACCCAAGAAGAGGACACAGAGCATTCCAATGTACTTGTCCAAAATGCGAAAAGAGGAAGGATAGAAAGAAGAAGGCTTTTAAGTAGAACAAAAGGACTCGTGAGGGAAAACACACGGCTCTTTTGCGACGGTCCTTGTATGAAGGGAAATATATCAAAGAGAAGAAATATGTGTGAAAGTGAAATCCTACTAAAGAATGCAATTTCCATCAAGAAGAGGGAAGAGGTTAACATGTTTTATAGTACGGATAGTGGCAGAGCTAGTGGTCCATTTCTAGCTCGTATTTGGATGTCAAGCATGTCCATGGGGCACCTAACGTGCATGCTAGTGTAGATTTGTCTTTTGCTAGTCGTCTTTTGTCGACCAATATTGCAAACCATACATATGTGTATACAATATAATGCATGTAGATACATACATTGCATTGCTGTAAGAATGATATGATTGTGCTGATATCCTTTTTTATCTAAAAGTTCACATATGTCTTTAGGTATATCCTTCCGAGAAAGAACAGGAGGAGTTGGGTAAGGAGAAAAAGACTAAAACAAAAGAAGATGACAATGAGGATAAGTGGCTTAATAGAAGTACACACAATATATATGGTTATCTACCTTTAGATTACATCCCTACATATATGTATGTCTATCTATTTTGGTCAACGGATAAAAATGATTACTCTTCCTCTTCCCTAACACCAACTAACCTTATATAGTTTCAACGTATAATCGTCATTATTATTATTATTTGGAAGGAAAGTATGCTAGCAAAAAAGGAAGCGAAACCTTTCAAAGATGTATGGCGCCTCTCTCCAGCTCGCCTTCTCTTCATCTTGTCTGTTTTCGTTAGGAAGTAAAAAGGGTTTAATAAGAGATATAGGAAAACTCGTTTGGTGAAGAAGATGAGAAAGGGAGAAAAGTGGTATACAAGGTATGGGTGATATAAGTTGTGGTGTATGTACGCTGGAAATGCTGTGACAAGGGAAAACAAATATTGTTGCAAGACATTTAGAGCATCAACTTAAAGAAGAATAGGGTTAAGTATACCTTGTGTATACTATTATATACTTTCTTTCATCTTATAACTCACCATTTATTGTTGAATGGGACAAATTTGAAGCAACTGCAAGTGAATAACCGTTTTTGGTTTAATTCAGCTGCTGAGTGTGCTCACAAAATAAAAGGCACGTAATAAGGCATTTTTGGTTTTTTCGTTTTCTGATACTAGGGGAAAAATAGATAGAGACTTTGGATGCTTCAATGTAAATGTTTAAAGAGCTATGGGGAATTTGTATCTGAAGAAAATCTCCATGGATGACTATTTATACAGGGCACATTCCTAAAAATTTGTACACAGCTTGTTTGTTTGTAACTCTATTTCTTTCTCTCTCTCTCTCTTCTGCGGTTTCTACTCGTGTGTGTCAGTACATTTAATAAAATATGGGCAAATGCACGTTCGCACAAATACATTATATATTTATTCGGAGACCAACATTACATACATATGTGTATACATTTGGGACAACTGCAACTATCACGGCATCGACTGATAATCTATTCCATACGATATAAACTTGTAATTTTATTTTTGTTGTTAGCTTACTTGATACTTTCTACCATGAGCGAGTGTGCCAAGGGACGTTAAATAAGAAAGTAAAACAACTAGTTTTCTTTTCCACTACGAATGCTTTTATATTGACGATGATAATCATCAGCGTCATTGCCATATGTTTGCTCCCGTTTTTTATATCTACACACATACAATCACGCATGCTTTGGTTATCAGTCTCAAGTGGCAGTACTCTGTATAAATATATTTTACATGACAGACAAACATAATTTGGCAAATAATTGAAGCTCGTATCGGGAAAAGCAGCAGATAAGCAAAGCACCAGAACAGAAGACGCTGAGCAATAAAATAATTCCAAGAAAATGATAATCATGTTCACAAACAATAAAAAGTCCCAATCTATTGGTATTACAATGGAATACGAACTGGGCTCAATCATGATTGTTATTACAGTTGCAGTACACATGCTGTATCTTAATAAACATAATAATTTGCAATCAAATCAACGAACAATTCAACGGAAATACAATTTGGTTGAGGATAATTATCAGAAACTACAGATGATATATTATATGTTGGTAGAAGTTGCAATTTACATTCTGTCGAGCATTTTGTAAGCGTAACATAGAATATAGATGTTGAACAAAATGTCTTCTGCAATTTTATTAGAGGTTTTTTAAAGCTGTCTGGCTCAAAGACTGCCATTTTTATTTATGAGACACATACACGAATACAGATCAAATTTTGATTATTCTTTACTAGAGTTGACTTCCTGTTTTCCATTTTCTGACACCTTTCACCACATGCTTCTCTCTTTTACCATCAACTTCACCATGAAAATCACCACAAATGCCTGAACACATACTGTTCCTGTTTGTAGTCTTCATGTTTCTTGCCAAGTGGTTTTGGTTCACTTTTAAATTATTCACAGATGATGAAAGATCTCTAGCTTCATAATTCATATCTTGAAATCAGTGAAATCCCACAGAGAAGCAGCCGAAAATGTAGAAAATCTTGAAAGCACTGCCTTATTTTCTATTTTGTTCATAGCATTTCATGACGTTGTTTACATACTTCTCTTTTTGTGCTTCCATCTCATTTCGGGAAAAAATTAAGAGTGGTCTTCACTTGTCAGCCAGACACACGAATAAATGTACAGACAAACTCTTAATACCGGATTATCGAGTAAACTATGTTTTGTGTTTGAGACTTTCAGAGAGCAGACTAGTCAAGTGAATTCGATTACACTATATACCAATATTTTTCTTTCTGGCGGCATTGATGTTGGTGGTAGTGTACTCAGGTTTGGTTGTTTTCTTATCATTATTGGGTAAAAAAGTAGATCTATATCGTTTGATGATGAAAGGTTTCTCTCTGTGTGTACGCATGTGAATATGTGTGCACTTGTGAAAAAAGAATAAGAGGAAAGCAAATCCTTCATAGCAGTTTTCATCTCTCGTTTTGGACTTAAAAAATACTTGCATCAGCCTCAAAAGTAGAAAGAATTGTTGTGATAGTGTCGTTAGCATAATACCAAGTAGAAATAGCTGCATCAGGGATATTGATAAGCGTTATACGAAAGAAGACATTTTGGTTTGGTGTAATGGTGTTAGTTCTATTTGTGTTGCTACTGCTTGCAACAGTAATACTTAATAAAATACATTTTGCGATGAATGTGTCAGTGGTGGTAACATGTGCTATATGCGAATTTTTTCTTTCGTTTGGGTCAAAAGGAAAGCAATATTATTTTACTTTTTTCCCCTTTTTCCTCCTCCAACCTTTCCAGAAAAGTGGAATACTACTGCTACCATTGCTAGTTCTCCTTGTATACTGCCGTTCGGTCGATATAGTGTGTGCATTCAGAAAAAAACCCTATGGAGGGTCTAATATTGTAAAAGGCTTCGACATGATTTCACCAAAGAAAAAAATGCTAGGACGATGTTGTTGACGATGGGTAAGGGGAAATCTTGTATGGTTGTATGTTCCATCCAAGTTGCAACTAGAAGGAACAAGTGAATGAGAAAGGGAGTGAGTACGTGTGTTTTCGCCACAACAGCAAGAAGAGAGGCATGAACAACCTTAGTGCCGGAGAATGGTAGAGAAGTTCCATGCAGACAACTACGTACTGCTACTATCTTCACTACTACTCTAACAACTAGCATTTTTTCGTAGTTAAAGCATTAGTGGTAGTGTTGCTGCTCCATCAGGCTTTCTCCAGTGTAGAATGAGGAAAGAGAAAGTGAGTGGGGGAAGAGAAAGAGAAGAATAAGAAAAAACCGAGGGAAATCTGGTAGATGGATAGAAATATTGGTTGATATGGTGGAAAAGCGGTGGTGGGTTGTAGCGACTACTATTTTCAAAAAAAGTAGAATTTATCGTTGAATTTGTATGGGCCATGATACGACATGCTTCTATACAATGCTCAGTGCTTGGTCTGCGTAGTGTGCTGAGCTGACTGAAGAAAGTTGACGAAGAGACTCGTATCCTTTTTTATGCTGCTCTACTATCATCGTGCATGCGTTTTCTTGTGTGAACGAACATATCTGCGTGTATCACATTCACCATTTTACTATACTACTACCACCACATCTTTACACCATGAAGCAGGCATGGAGCTCTCACAGCAAGCTTTCTGGTGTGCTTTTTGTGACTATTCTCCAAGTACAAAGGGAGCATGAACAAAAATCGGCCCAGAGCCAACACAACTACAGACAAACCTGCAGCACATGAAACGGTTTCCACTAATTCGCATTTTCATCTTTCCATTCTCTCGTCTCTGTCGCGCCACTCGCTCAGTCTGTGAAACATTCAGCGAGGAACGGAACAAACCTCACACAGTTTTCTCTCACCGTTCACCACATCAAGTAGAGATCTTGCACGAAAGGTTAGAGTCGTTACAGTTGTTTCCTTTGTTTCATCTTTTTCTTGCTGACTCTTTCTTGCCATCTTTGTCTGCGATTCTTTCTTTCGCATCCAACTCGCGTTTTCCAACCAAATAGTAAAAAAGTAATCCTCCTTGCATAACTATCAATATTTATTTCTACTTCATTCCATTCCCCCTATATATATACATATATATGTGCAAGCCAGCTGTAAAGAGATTGGGAAGAATAATAAAAAGCAAAGCCTCAATGTTCTTTATTCTCGTTCTAGCTATCATCGTCAACATTCTAACAATCACAATCTTTACACGTTGTTAGTTTAAATAATTTCACAGTTCTTACCCCAGTACCGATAAATAATACATACTGCTAATAATCACGTTTACTCAAAAAATACTCAAGGTAGCAGTAAAAATCTGGAATAAAAGACACGATTGTGTGATTGACTCTTTGTGCTGTTGTTTTGGTTTCATTATTATTTCCCTCTCCAACAACTTGTCCTAAATATACTGTATCAAAACGTTTGTGTCTCTAGTAGAACTGTTTATTTTGTACTGGAATAATTTCATCCCTCATGATATTTTATGTTAAGAAGAGTGGTTTCTCTGTGAAATAGCATCAGCATCCTAGTCATTCTATAACCAACAACATCATAGTACACTTGTGTTGTTCCTTGTTTAGTTTTTACGGTAGTGCATCCAAGTTACCACTTTCTCTTCCTTCGAGTTTGCTCGCCTGCTTTATACGTACCTCATGGTCGTTTTTTTCTGCAAATAAACATTAAAAGTAAACAAGAAAAAGTATTATGTGTGTTTTCGGCATGTGGAAGACAGAAAAAGACAACACAAGTTAAAAGGGTGTGCATGTTTTGCCACCATGCCGACACCACCATCATCACTATCTACACTGTTATTTTAGTACTACTACCACTATAGCAAAAATAATAGCAAATACCACAACAATAATAACAACTATCTGAGGATACCATCTTTTTCATGAGAATTTTGTGTATATCTATTTTGTTTTGTGGGTCGTCACTGGAGTGTGTGTGCAAAATTTTGTGTAAAGAGCGTGATAAGATACAAAATGACACTGGGGACAAAAAATAAAGCCGATTTTGTGGGAAAAACCAGCAATACAAAATAGTGATTGCTACAGCAGTACTAACATTCACGTACAAATTATGTAGATGATGAAGAATAAAAATGGGCCTCACGACTTCTTTGTCGCATGGCTGATATGCCTCTTGGAGAAACGAGAAGAAGGAAATTGCAATCATGGTAGAAAAATAATGATACAATAATTCGAGCGTTTGCTATAAGGTGTTATCTTTGATGCTTTTTTCATAACAAGCATTAAAAACTATTACCATTGTTCTGTGTTTAATTTAACTACTTCGTCGTCTTCCTCCACAAAAGATATTTTATTATCACAAAAGGAGTCGTTCTTATTTTTCGGTAATATTTAATTAACTTCTCATGCGGAGTATTTCCGTTTAATTAGATAAAAGAAAGCAGGATGCCATTTTATTTAAATACTAACAAAGGTATCAGTTTTCTGATTTTACTTGCACAAAAACAATAGGTCTTTAATATAACTGATAATAGCCAAAGAGTGAAATCTCACTGGCGTGTAAATAGTGAGATAAATAATTGTCAACATTGAATAGATACTTTCTAACAAACACCCCAGCAATACTCTTTTGTTTTCGTTACTCTTTTATTAAAGCTTCATGCTTTGTTCCTGGAAGAACATATATGTATGCCATATACATATACAGGTGCACAAAACAAAGTAATAACGCTAATAATAGAAATAATAATCATTAGTACAATAATCACAAATCTGTAAAAACTCTCTCCATTTTCAAGTTCTGAAGTCAGAAATATACATTTAATACTAATAACTAGTGATACTGGAAGTAAACTTCCTGCAAATGTTACAACAGTCACCATTGCTTAAAGGAATACATAGCGGTAACAGCTCAGCTCTAGTTTCTACATTTGAAAAATCGCAATGAAATTTCAGAGCAACTACGAGAAAGCAAAAAGGTTGTACAGCGGAGAGGAATTAGTTTAGCTAATAAGTCAAAGTAAAGGGAATAAAAATTGGGCTACGGAGGAATCATAAGTCAGAGGAAAAACATCATGCATAAAATATAAAGAAAGTTTGTGTGGTTTTTCATTAAAAGTGTACACAATACACTGAGCAAGTAAAAGAAGAAAACGAAGAAGCTTCAGCTTCAGTTGTTTCCCTATTCCTCATCCTTAATGGTGAGTGGAGGCGAAAACACAATTTAGCTACACAGGATAAAAATCTGAGCTTAGTTGCTCTCTGCTCTCGAAGTGGTGGTGCCACACCGGAGAAGACAAGGTAAAAAATCGAGAGCGCATCAGAAACAGAAGCGGCATAGGACAAGTGAAGATAAAATAAATTATATAAATCCAGAAAGTGCACCAGTCAACTAGGATACACTACCAACCAACTACTAGCTCTCAGCTAAACCTGACCTTCTCCTCCATCACCGTCTACTCAGGTAAAACTTTAAAAACCATGTGTGTTCAGTGGCTCATTTATGTGCTGCTTGGTGGGTGTCTGCCACTGGCTTACTGTGGGAATCCTGATGCCAAAAGATTGTACGATGATCTTCTCTCCAACTACAATAAACTTGTGAGGCCAGTTGTCAACACATCCGATATTCTCAAAGTTCGAATCAAACTCCGACTGTCGCAGCTAATTGACGTGGTATGTTCCCTTAATTACAATTCTTTACTGTAGAATAATATACTAATATATTTATTATAACACTTATACTTTATGTGACACTTAATGGAATGCTAACGTAATATAGGATATATTGAGCATGAAAAATTGTCGTCTCAGAGTTGAGATCAAGTTCCTATACTTGCCGTTTTTATTAATATGAATGAAAGAGAAAACTACATAAACCGAATACCATAACTCTGGGGAATTTGCCGATGTGCTTGTCTGTACACATTGTATTTACCCACGAAAAAGCTTAAAGCGGATCTATCGAGGCTATATGTGTATGCTTTATGTTCTGTTATATCCCTAAAACTCATCAGTTTATATGCAATCTCCACATCATCTTTTGCGGTTACTCTATGTTATCCGTTTTCTTATTTTGTTTGACTTTTTTTCTAGAAAAGGCGAAAAATCCTTTGAGATTATTCATACATACAAAATCAAGCAACTGGAAAAATTTCATTTACTAAAATGTATTCAAGTACTCTATGGACCCCACAAATACACATAGACATCGTACTACATGTATTTACTGTTGCCTTTGTGCCTCCACCGTAAATGAGGTGGTACGATAGTTGTCATTTCAGTGATGATGAAGCAAGCAGAAAAACAGTGAAGGAGATTACGAGAGCTAAGCAGTTTCAGGGGATTTATTAATTGTACTTGAATGAGCCATGCAATACTTTTTCTAACCTCATTTCCTTGTGCTAAATTTTCGTGAATAAGCCTATTCCCCTCTTTCATGAAATAAAGTTTTTACGTGTGTAATTACAAAGTAGAATCAGAGGAAAAACGTTTGCCAGCCAGTTGTCGTTTGGCCAGGCAGGAATTTCCCTCGTTGTTGTCATCATCAAACTATCTAAAAGATCCAAAAGCAAATCAAACTAGGGAAAAAAAGTTGCCACCAAAAATACTTATTAACTAATATATAAAACTACCATATGCATACATATATACGGAGGCACATTTATATAATGTTTTTATCATGCATTATGTTGTCAGCCACAACTCTACGCCTTTTCCCTTCATTTGTTTGGTAACTCTATCCAATTCTGTGTATGTGTGTACGTACTCCTCCATCCACCACGACAAGAAAGAGAAAGACGAATGGGAAAGATAGATATGAGAAAAGTTTCTCGGTTGGCTGCTACTACAAGTTCTTGTTCTTCGTCTGCTTCTTCCTACTTCATGAATATTTGCCCTTCTTTATTATCCCTTCGTCGTTTTCGTTCCCTCAACACACAGCACTCTGGTAGCTTTGTGTCTATAAAAAGGTAGCATTTTATGTGACGGTAGCATTCTAGCCATGAACGATTTAGGATTAAAGTCCGGGGAAATGAAAGGATTTTAGTTTTAAGAGTATATTTTTTTCTAGGTCTTCGTTCTTACTGACTTAATACAGTTATGAAGCCGTGTAAAAAATGGGCATAAGAATAAGTACGGAATGGGGGTAAGAAATAAGATTATTTTATTGGTTGTCTGACACACGGCACGAAAATAATACTCAGTATTTCGGGTAATGTCTTTAGAAGAGAAGATATTCACTCTCTTTGTTCCTGATTTCTAGTGAGTTAGCTTTAAAAGCAGTAGTCAAAACAAAGCAAGAGTACATTCGTTTATCTCTTCTCTCTTCCATGCCAAAGAAGCCAAGTTATCTGACACATTGTAATGGAATTTCAAAGGACAGTAAAAAAGAAATTACAGCTCTTGTCTTTCCAGTCCTTTCTCTTCTGCAGCTAGAAAAATTACTGTAATACACATGCATAAGGGACCTATAAAGCGGTGACTCAATGCATGCATGCCAATAATACTGAACGACACAAAAAATATACTATACTACTTTTCTCGGAGCAGCAACTTGAGTGCGACCTTAATAAAGTACAACAGGCACACAGACCCAGTTGAAGTGACATAACAATTCTGACTGTTTCAATACTTTGCCTTCATCGTTGTTGCAAAACTCGCAACTGGTGCACCATCAATATTATTATTACTAAGACAAAACAGAATGAATGAAAGAAGGGAGTGTTGAATTTTCTGGCTACAAATTTGAGCATATACCCTCTGTTGTTACTTTGCCAAAATGTACTTGATTAAAATGCGACTTGCTTTGGAAGTAAAGACTAGCCTGGTGACAAATACAAGAATACAATCAATTTTTTTCTCCTGCGAAGAAAAGGAGAAGAGATGAAAAGACTGCACGCAATAAATTTTTATTTACACCAGAGAGCTCGAGCTCTCAATTTCAATAGCCTGTTGTTTATTATCATTATAAATATATGGTGTTTTACATGACAATAGCAATACCAAGTAAAAGTCATTTACGACTGGGAAGTAATCCATATTTACGACAAGCTACAGTGGTGTTCAGCAACAATGAGATCACATCTCGAGAAGAGACGACCATCTCATCTTTTGTTGCTCTGGTACTTGAAATCTTTAACCCTGCAAGTGTCAAAAGGAGATCAACATTTTTGCTTGGCTTCTCATAAAGAATAATTTATTTGAACAAAAAAACGAAGATGAATATACACTGAAATACGTGTCGTTGGTGCGTGCTGTCTGTAAAATGAACCGTGTGCTTTGGAGACATTTTGGATGTACAAAGTATGAATATGTCTTTACTTTTGTAGTCCAGAATGATTTTTTTTCTGTTGAATCTAACACTGAAGTCATTGTGACAAGTAACTGGTCGAAAGTTGGAGAAAGAAAATGGCCGAAAAGACGAGCTTCGCTTGCAAGTAGAGTTTTCTCAGTAGTGCAACCAATAAACATTGGCATAAAGAATAGCAAAAGAGTGAAAATAAAGTCACATATTGGGAAATCAGACATGGTGATATTAATAAAAATGCAATAATGCGGAATGCAGACTCAATATGTTTTCTTCCCATTGGTGGAAAAAATATAAGCTACAAATGTGCAGCCATTGACGTGATTTTAATATGGTTTGCAGTTATGGGGAAAAGGAAAGTTACGAGGAATCTTTTGAATCTATTCATGTATTTATTGACTATTGATGCATTTATTATGCCAGAGTAAACTTAAAGATTAAGAATATATTAATATTTGACGTGTAACCTGATCCAAGTAAATTTTCTAGCGAACAAAGTCAGATTTAAATAGAAAACAATATGAAATGTTTTAAGTAACGATGTAAATCCAAAACACAAAAGAACGTTAGATCAAAGGTAGAAATTCGATAGAAGTTAAAATCAGATTTCATGTCAATTTATTTTATGCCATAAGTAAAATTTTGTGACGATGACAATAACTCGACGAATACATAAGTTGAAAATGTTTCTTACATCTTATTTGTGTTATCTTATTTACAATTCACTCTTTTCATAGACTTTTGAAGTGACAACCATAAAAGTAACGTAACTACCATTGGGAATAGTTTCTCTCTAGTAATTTCTTTCTTTATTGAAGTAATTTTATGTATATATACAGGATACGTATGCATTTATGTATGTCACACCATATCACAAACAAAAAGTCGTGTGACCTGATTGATAAAATGATTCATATTCTTTTGTGCTTTCCGTAAATCCCGTGAAACTTCTCTTATCATTTTTCCTTTTAAAAGAATTATGATAAATGGAAAAGTCTCTCTTATAATGTTTCTGCTAGTACTTAGTGATTGGTTCCGCATGACATGATTCGGGAGCGGACATAGTCACTCTTCTTTTGTCATTTGTGTGAAATGGGAGAATATAGAGCAATAAATCAAAGTTAAAAAACAACGTGCTAGAGTTTTGACGGCAGGATAATCTCTTGTTCGTGATTTTCAGCAAAAAAATCTTTTGAAAGGAACCGTCCTCGTCCTGAATAGAGGCCCCAGTGCAGTGAGATAGTGTTACCTAGAAACAATCGGCTTTCTCTCTTTATCGTCATCATCCACACTTAAACTTTTCTACCTTGAATTCGTGCTGAAAAAACCTGATACGATTGAATGAAGGGTTAAAGTATAAAACAAGTGAGCAAACTAAGTAGCGTCCAAACTAAAAACTAGTTTGAATGACAGAGACTGATACGCCTGCTCTCCTTTATACAACCAATAATCCAAAACATTTTCTTTCCTTATTTCAGTTAGAATAAAGTATAAACTACAAATCAAATTTAAGACCGTCATTCTTGCCAGCTGTGAATAAATGTAATGCTCTAAAAAAATTCTTTCCAAGAAACTTTTTGTTGTTACCTTCGACTCAAATCAAATAATTTCTTACAAAACTAATTTTGCTTCGCAAACTTTTACTTTACAAATTTAAAAGTATTCTATCAGCACAAATAAATGTGCATGTTATGCTTACACTATAAGCTACAGCATTGTTCTTTCGGAGAAAGTTTCTGTATACAGTTAAAAACCTGAATTTGGAATGCTCAGATAAAAAACCTAATCAATTGCAATGTTGGCTTTTTGTTTGCTTTACCTGTCGATTACGATTGTTGCCTTTGGCTTTCACTAAAACAATAGCTGGATATTATGTTACAGCGGCTGAGGTATAGAATGAGAATCGCATAATAATATTAAGTGATGAAATGATATTTCCATGAAGAACACATATAAAACATCAATAAAAGCATCTGCGTTTTGATGATGACGACGATGATGATAATAATAAAATTTCACCAGAATGTAAGATTGATATATAATATTATGCATTCCATGAAAGAAATTTTGCCATCTGTATTCAAGTGCTTACAGTGGAATCTGTTCACGGACTTATTATAAAGGTTCTTGCAATTTTTTGCCGGATGCTGCGCTATGCATAACATTGCAAATGGGGGGAATGCCTGGAAAACTAAAAGGATGGAAGGAAACGGAACTCCATATGTATCTATGCTTTTTTCTTTAAAAGGCAGTGAAAAATGTATCCAGCATTAAATTTATGCAATGAACACTAATCAATCACTGCCATCGAATAAATAGAGCTAAGCTTTGCTCTCTCTCTCTCTCTCTTTTCACAAAGATGGATAGATGAAAGAAAAAAGAGAAAAAGAAGGAATCAAGGGTCTTACAAGAATTTTCTACGATCTGCTTGTATGCAATGCATGCATGCGCGGTGATACTATTGGTAGAACAAGTGGATCGGGTAAGGTTATATGTAGGTTTGTTCATGAAATTCAGAGTGTACTAAACAGATACCTATACTTTAGGTATATCGCTTGATATTCAATGATGGAAAGGGATTGACGGCGCTTCACATGTTCACTATCAGGTTTTTTCTTCTTCCGTCTCTGAGAATCATTGAAAGATTGAAGCCGACAAACCCGTAGGAGATAGAAATCCACTTAAGTACCATATTATACCGAAATGTCATGAATACATACAATAAGAGTATAGGTATACATATGTTTTTGAAATAAATAGAAAAGAAGGCAACTTTGATCTGCATAAAGAATTTTACATACATCGAAAGGATCATGCATCTTAAATTGATGAGCATGCACTTCAATTGTCCTTGTCAAAGTGGTATCAAATATTAGAGTATTACAAGAAAAGGTAACGACGTGATTTAAAATTTAAATCGTTGATAATATTTCTTCGAAGGCTTACTATGCAAAATTTAAATGCATCTTGAAACTTCAAATTTGAAGATTATGTTTTGATTGTATGACCATATTGCAGGTAGGCTGTGTAAAAAGCGCATCACTACCACATAGTAAACTTGTTGTGATTTGAGCGAAATTATTTACTTCCTTGGGAAGCCTGATATATGTATGTTTACACCTAGATATTTATACCGGTTCATGTTTTCATTTCCTCTCATTCTCTATCACTGAGGCCAGTTAAAGTAATATATGCGACTTTTGATGGGAATCTTCAAGTATAAATTGTAGTGATAATGCAGCAACGACTCCTCGGTACTTAATATCTTAAAAAGAAGAAAAGGGGCCAAATGAGGTAGCTAATAAATATGAGAGTGGAAATGAAAGCAATTCGTTTCCTCCCGATGTATAACTGTATAGATGCTTTGCACATCAACTCTGAAGGGAAAAAGGAAATAAAATAAAGATACACCATCTTTTCACCTCAGAAGCCCCAGGAGAAAAGAAGAAAAAGCGAATGACTGGGTAATAGTGATGCTAAAATGTGTGTACATATGTATCATGGGGAGAGAGGTACAGACAAACAAGTCGAAGCAATTTATGGACGTATACATCAAGAGCATCTTTTTCACTTCTGCTAGAGCAAACCAAACCAACCACTCACTCACTCTTCTGCTCTTTTCACTTTCCTTTTTTCATCCTCCCCGGGATTTCTCTGCATGCTTGGGATTATATCTGTGTTGTTGTTGCTGCTGTTATTGTACTTATTGTACCGAGCATAGGAACACAACACACATATTCCATCACCACATCACATCATCCATTTCACTTCAAAGCAACATATAGGTATGTGTATGTCTGTCTGTGTCGATATATATGTGTGCATGCTGAGGACTGGATGTCAGAACTATTCAGAAGGGTTGCCGGAAAAATACTTTTAAAGCAATGTGGATGCAGAAATCGAGAGCCTGTAAGTGAACGGGCGAGGGACTGAGACCAAAATGTGAATATGCTTCACATTAGGTATTTTTGTTCAACGGGCGCATGGTATCACTATCAGCATTCCATCCGAGCAGTGTAGTTACGTACATTAAGGGCAATCCCAGAATCTCTGAAAATGAAGGAAATCTGAGCTTGTGAGAGAGTCAACTGACAAGTGCACATTTATTTGAAGAAACCTCCAGCAGATTTAAGCATCATCATCAACAGTACCAACAACATCAGCCCTTTTTTATTTCTCTTATATTTCTAATGCTACACTAGTTCTCGTTTTACCACAGACAGTTTTGCAAATTTTCTTTACATTATGGTGCTTATCCACCAATCCACAGACAACTACCAGCATGGTGCACCTACATCATTATTATCATATGATAAACTTACGGCGTGCTTAAAATGTGTCAAATTATATTTGGTAACACGACTTAGGTGTCATTATTTATTCTACCAGCACATTCATGCTTCCCCACTAAGCATATATAGTGTTCATTCGCTTAAAAAATATGCTTTGAGGATATGTATGCATACTCAAATACACATGGTGAAAGTGAGAAGATGGATTCATCAGAAGAGAGAAATGTGTTCGCCTCAACTATTGCTCCAGTTTTTTTTATGCTGGTGCTTTAAGTAAAGTAAAAGAAGATAAATTTTTCTGGGAAGAAAAACATGGATAGGAGGGAGGTAAAGTCGTTGAAGGGGAGCATAGAATCCGGAATTTAGATGTGGATGAGGGAAATGAGAATCCCCTGGGGTGATATTGATGAAGTCATGGTAATCTTGTCATGAAGAATGCTTCCTTTAGTTATATATTATTTTTCTTCGGAGAGAAAAAACAAGAAGCTGTTGGGAGGGAGGAAACATAATCATTTGTTACTTTCCCAGGGATAAATTGAATGAAGGTATAGGTATAACCATGCAGAAGAGGGAAAAAGGAAAAGAATGATAGAAGAAGAGGATATTCTATCCTCCTCCGCCTCCCATTTATTATTCGTGTTTTCATCGCTGTGCATGCATTTTTTGTTTGTGGAAAAGAGAGTGTGTAAAAATTAAAAGATGATAGATGCCAAGGAATTTTTTTCCTGCGTGCAGCTTCCAACAACAATCTTCATTCTTGTTTGTATTAGCCTTGTGTCGTGTGTTTAAGTGTGAGAGTGATCAGCAGCAGATGAGCAGATCATCACACACCAACTTGCAACTTTAATCAAGCACCCTAAATGGTGACTTAAATTGAAATAACAAAACGTGGGGTAAATTATTATAATATTTTTTATCTATGACACACAGACACGCACTCACTTAAAATGAAGTTAAATAAATAATAGTATTATACGGATACATCATGCATGCAACCTGATCTCATAATCATGGTATATTTTAAACACATCTCTATTTTTCCTATGGAAACCTTCCCTTTGGAAACTGAGTGGTGGCAGTGGTGGCTTATTTGCTCTGAGAGAGAAAGAGAGAAAGTGAGTGCAAGTGGAAGGATTAACCTAGCCGAGCATAATATGTATACCTTGGATGTTGGATAGAGTAGCTTGTCGAGAGTCTGCTTTTAGATTAATAGTTTCACTCAACACTCACAGTGTGTACTTAACTTATTTCGTATGCAGTTGCTACTACGTTCCTCTTCGATACAAAAAAAATAAATATTTGCCGTATATGGTATACTCATAGTGTTTCGTTATTAAAGTAGCCTTACAAGCGCAACAACAGGAGAAGTAGCTGCATGAAGCCGCGTTGTTTGTATGGTGGGCCTTCTAAAATCCAATGCCAGACAAGAAGACTGGCAAAAATACGGAAATAAAAATGGGAGAAAAGTATGCAATCTCTAAGCTCGGCATGCGTCCATTCTTCCATGTGGCGTTACCGCTGCCATTCTTTTGCATTTGTCAACCATATAAACATTGATGCTATGCCGTACAACAAATCAGTGAAAACCGAGTGAGCACACATTTTCTTGCTTACATTTTATCTTCATCGTTTTGCTTGCAAGAATGTTACGTACGTATGATTTCATGCTAAATCCAGAAAAACGTGCATACAACAATATGTATGTGAGCATGCAATATTTTTACATATACCACCCCATAAAATCTTTTCTGCTGCGTTATTTGTAGTGAAGTTCATGTAAAAATGGGATTTGCACTGAACGGCTGAAACTATAGTAAAATAATTTGAATAAAAAGAGATTTTTTTTCCACGGTAAAAGGAAGAAAACAGAAGTGAGTAACAATGCCCGCATTTCTTGAGCATCTTATTTTCAACCATTTTTTCTGTTTAACTTCTTTTTCACTAGCGTGGATAAGGATAAGAGACGAGAAGCAGAGAACAACAAGAACATTTGGGAAGAAATGATAACCATTATCTATCCTACTTTCTTGAAGAAGAAGAGAGAAGGAAAAGGGTTTAGCTGTTCCCTTTTCATGAAAAAGTACGGTGGGGTTTATACGATATGATACATGATTTCAAATATGTGAGTGTGGGCAAAGAGCAAAAAGTAGTGGTAAAAGAAGAAAATAGCAGCCTCTCTGGCAACCAAGTAAGTAAAACTAAAGCAATAACAGTATCGTCATCATCATCATCCCAGTCATCATCAACATCTCCATTTTTGCAGGGAAGAAAAAAGTATAAAGGAGATATTGAACATTGAACAGTCTATATGTGTATCTCTCCACTTCTACTGGCTGTACGTTAGTATGTTTGCAAGAAAAAGAAGAAATCGTAATTTAAGAAGTATCAAAAAAAAAAGAAGGAGAGAAGTTAAAGCAGCAGGGCAAAAAAACCTTCAGACTTTACTTGCACTTTTTGAATAGTGAAAGTTGGAATTTTCTTTCTTATATTTTTGTCATATATACATATATAATTGTGTGCGATGTGCATGTATATCTTCGTGCTCTTAGTAAAAGAATCGCACTGACTTTTTGCATGTTGGAGGTGACGGTGGTGATACTGATAGTCTTCCTTTTTGTCAGAGAAAAAGTGAACATTTTCTACTTTCTCTTTCAAATATTTCTTTTTTTCGTGCTCACCACTTCTTCAAAAGAGGGCTGTGGAGAAAAAGTAGATCTACACAAACAGTTGGTAGTGGTAGGTAGGATGCATAATAAAATGATACTAAACTTCTTACTCTTTCTTGTACACAAGTAAGAAAAAAGTGGATGTTGTGAAGAAGAGATTCGCTTTTTACAGAATGGAAGCACACTGTCTAAATTTTTTTCTGAATGGTTGTATACAACTCATGTATACTTGTGTGTTTGAAAAAAGATGGTGTGTAATAATAGTATGTACTTACATCGACGTGCCCACATGACTTCAGAAAAGAATGAAGCTTTGGAGAAAACACAGCAGTAGTGAAAGTGGTGGTGAAAGTAAGCCAGTTTTTTGTGTTATGACAAGCAGAACACAGATATTTTTTTCCTTCTCTTGTGGGTGTATAAAAAGTTATGCATTTTTTTCAGAGGAACACAGGGAGTGCAAGCTTAGATACAAAGTTATATTTTATATAAGCATAAATGTTCGTAGTAGTAGTGGTAGTATAGAGCCACCACCAGCAGCAGCAGCTACTACTAAATCGTGGGTATGTGCCAAGATCGTTTTACCTAATATTCTTTTTTACTTTGTTGCATTACTTTTTGGTATGTGTTGTATGGATACTACTGCTTACATTTTCGCATCTTCCTCTCTGACTCCTTGTCTGTTTTCTCGGTAGCAGTAGTCGAGACGGTGGCCCGACGTTCTGTACATTCGACCACATTCCACCCTCTCTCTCTCTCTCTTTCTAACTCAGTTTTATTGTACACTAGTCTATGTATGTGGTGAATATGCACAAAAACTTTATTCTTTGGTTGTTGTATGGGAGGAATTGTGTAGGAGTCAAAGTAAAAACAAAGCACATGGATATACCTATGCGTTTATATTTCGATAATGCCACTTCTACTGCTGATGATGATGTAATATAAGTTTTCAGTGGAAGAATAGGTCGACACACAACGGGGAACAATGTAGGTGTTTAATGTGAATGCTTATACATATTTATATAAACCTGAAAGTATATACGCATCGTGAGAGTAAAAAGCGGTGGAAAATAGAATGATTTCTCCTTTGGGCTTGAATGTTTATGCTGATGATGATGATGATATTGACTCCATAGCAGAAACACTTTTTTGTCATGCTGTTGGATCACTGGCATGATACACCGGGAGTGGTGGTAGTGGGGATGGTAAAAGTGACTTGACTTGAATGAAAACACCATTGTGGGAGCTCGAGAGAAAAGGGATGAAATGGTGAAGTGTCGGCCGTTAGGATTTTTTACGAAAAGCAATGCTGATGAGCTGAACGCAACGCGATTCTGGATGTAGCATGAATCATACTTTATCTTGG
>JAQFXM010001772.1:0-29253 GCA_034693345.1 Entomobrya multifasciata | reverse complement strand
TGATCAAGAAAAAAAATGCATGGAGTCATACAAAAATTGCCAGTGGGTACTGGGTCGAAAACCCGTACGGATCCTCTGCTGCATTTTTTTGTTTTGAAAAACCAACAGTAATCAAATCATAATAACAAGATTATACACGAATAGAACTGATTTTGCAGCTTGATTTCAAAAATCCTTTTAAAATAGTATTTTTGTTGATGTGTATGACGTTTTGTGGCCACAAGTCATTATTTGAACGAATGCAAAAAGGGCACTGCTGCATACAGCTACCTCTCTGTTTAATTATACTGTGTGCAAACATAGAAGGCTAAAGACCACCAGGGTTTACTTACCGCAACATAATAACAATACCGGTGCTTGCCCTTACAAAACCAACCACCATACCATACCACCTCAATGATCCGACTTCTTAACTCTTTTATCCCATTATACTATTATTTTCAGTTTTGGATGAATTAAAATGACAATTATCACCTGCGAAAGAGATATGGACACCATGAAAGCTCTGGCAGTTTTTCATTAAGGTAAAGTACAAAAAGCATGGTTTACGGTGGTATAGGTGACTGCAAGATGCGAAGAAGCTCTGTTACAAGTCAAGTGAAACGTTGCTACTTCACTTCATGATATGCATCGTGAAGCATCTGACGAGTTGGATCAAAAACGTAAGAAAAGATGGTTCTGTTAAGATTAAAGTTTTATAAATGCTTGCGACTTTGAAGTTCAAGTCTTCAGAAATTTTATAAAGCAAAATGAATACAAAAAAAGAGAAGTGCGAAGCAAAGGTGGTAAGTGCGTGCTAATGTCATTCATTTATGTATATAAGTCGCGTGAAATAATTTGAACAATGACTTTATATTTGTATATATTTATTCAAAAACCAGAAGAAAATCCAGTTTTGTGCTTATTGAAATGTCATTATGAGACGATAAGTAGTTTCTTTTTGTCTACCGGAAAAATAAAACATGGAAAAAACCTACACAGCTACGTTTGTAATACCGCTGATAATGCATACATAAAAGCACATAAGAAGAATTTGTAAATCAAAAAACTAAACTAATACTGACTTGTACTTTTGACAAGTGCCTGCATTTTGTGCGTAGCACATCGCATTGTCATATTGAGGGGCAGATGACTTCGTGTCATGTCATGTCTTGTTAAAGGATTATCATTCCTGTCGATCAGCACAGCAGAAAAAATGCATAAAGGAAATTAAATGAATAAAACCACACCAAATAATAATGATATTAACGATAATGCTTCTTCCTACTTATCTTTTAACTTTTACCCTTTCCCCACCAGATTTCCTATTCTTTGTAATTGTGTGTGGCCAGGGCCTCCTACGGCCTACATGGTTCTACGACAAAGTTACATTTTCATTTTTGCGCTTTTTTGTTTGAAGTGTGTTCTTGCCACTTGCACATCTGCACGATGTGAACCTTATTAGTATTTTTAATGAGAAATATTTGTCACTATTAAATATGAAATTAATAAGAATGCAATTCGAAACAAAAAACGATCAGCATAAACATGCATACGTCGTGTTGGGCCCCTTGCTCAGTGATTTGTAGAAATGAAGTTGCACGGTAAAATGACAGAAGCACACATGCCTGTCTCACGGTTGTTACCATATTTATGCCAGTTGTACTTCAAGTGGGAGATCAGAAAAAAGGATCCCCGTCTGTTCAGAGTGCAGTGCAGTCAATGGATGACTGCGCTTTACGACTTTTTAACGAAATAGATGCTGCCACACTTTTGGAAGTATGAAAACTCAGGTTTCAAAATATTGTTTTTACAAACTCGTGGATAATCAATCAATATTCCTATGAATGGTAAAAAAATAAAAGCGAATAAAAATTGCACTGGACTGATTGTGCGATTCGATATATTTTATGCTAGTCAATGTCATACTTTGAATGTTCTGTATCTATATTCCTAGTGCAAGGCAAGCGTGTGTAAAAATTTGATTTAGGGCATGAATTCGACATTTCTTTGCATACCAAAAAGCAGATAGATTTTTTCCCTCAAACTAAATCATCTATCGGAAGAATACCCCAAGTAAAGGAAATTTACATGAATTATTGTTATGCATTTCAAAGTTTCATTCAAAGCTGCCGAACAAAACGCATGGATTAACAAATCAGAATTTTTTGATACCAAAATAGATAGAGGCAACGGTGAAAGGGTTGAATGAAGCACAAAAATTGTCCCGTTCGTCTCTTTTGCTCTCTCTCTCTGTTTCTGACTTTTTCATCAATGAGCTCTTTAACAAGCTTAAACCTTGCCAGCTTACGGTCCAAAAATTTGTAATGCTGTTATAACAATGTTTATTCAGCTTTGTTCATCTCGTTTGCTGTTATTGTTGTAGTGTAACATTGAGCAGTGACTTTTCTTATTCAATGAAATTCGGTGGTTTTCATCTGTTTCCAAACAAAATCAACCAATTTGGTTTGTTTGTGCACTTACTCATACTGCCTGCTTATGCGCAAATGAATGCAAATCCAAAACGGATCTACAGTTTTAACTTGAGTACTTGTAGTGAATATGGAATATGGAAGTGATTTAAAATAATAGTGAATAATCGGATAACACAATGCATCGAAAAAAGGGTTGAAGACCGAGAAGAAAAATATAACAATAAGAATGAAAAAGGCTGGCTGCTTGTTTCTACCCTTATCCCTTTATCCACTTATTTGCCTTCATTATTCTGTTCGCGTTTGTTTTCAAATAAAATACGTTCAGGAAGAAAAACTTGCACAAAACTTATGTAGTCAAAAAGTACCCCATATTTGTGCTCTTGCAAAGATTAGAAGAAGAACAGATCATCATCCTGATCATAGGAAATGTTAGCACACCAGCATGAGTGCATGCGGTGGTTTTCATGTGGTGTACTCACTGCTGATATTCCAAAACAGTTTGGCATAAAGAACATTATTGTTATCTTGACTGCATTGTTCACTTTCTTTGAAATTTTCGGACTTCTCTTCAACAACTTGACTTCTGTTGATCTCTGTCAGTCAACCGGCAAACTTCCGAAAATCCTTTTTTGAATGAAAAGCATGAAGGTATTTGTGTTTGTATAATTCACTTGGTAGTCTTATATTGCAGGGTAAAGGGTTAAGGCTTGTCACAAGAATATTTCTTGGAACCATCCGAACACATTTTTCTCATGAGGAATTTTATACTGGGAATGAAAAATGCAAGAATTTCGCTGAAATGTTATGCGCATATATTTGTTGATTTGCTTTTCTTGTTTTTAACGTACAAAAACTTACTACAAAACTTGAAAAGTTGTTTTATACGCAAGCCAAATAAATTGAGCGTTGATTTGTATTTTTAAAGTCATAACCAATGTTTTAGAACTACCGATTTTTATATCCCAACACAAATACATGGCATTCTTAGAAGATTCCAGACAGTTTTTTAATATTTTTGTCTCTCTCATGATTATGTTAAAAGAAGAAATATTACGTCAACGAAAGGAAAGGGTGGTCACCAAGAAATGTCAACTAGATGACAGCCCAAAGGAAAGCAAACCAAGTAGACCAGTAGTTTTGATGATTGTTCTGTTAGTGACCAAATAAAAAAGCGCACTTTAAAAATGCGTCTAGAAAAGCCAAGTGAGTGTGATTAATGCACCTTCAACGACATGAAATAACTCAACCTTTCCATCCAATGATCCATCATCAAAAGCAAGTTATGCTTCCATCAGCATCGTCGTCATCATCATGATCGCCGCCAACTGAACAGTCAAAGTCGCATCTTCATCAACATGATCGTCATTCACATTATAATATCAAAGTGCTTTCGTCTTCATCTTTTTCGTTTTTTATCATCATCAGAAACAAGACAAGAAGGTACGTTAGTTTGTAGTGAAGTTGTAAAGTTAGTTTTATATCACATCTACCTCCATCTTTTCAGTCTCTGACTCATCTATCTACTCATCATCATGATCATATCCGTATGCACTACAGCACAGCACTGAAAGTGAGTGTGCTGTCCACAAGCATATCCATCTCTACTCGTCATCCTTAATATCTTCTGTATTTTTTTTACTATTCTGTATCATCTGAACATGATGATTATGGTTATATCCATTATAAAATACAGATTTCATACTTTGTAAACGTCAAAAGGAAAAGTCGGCCGCTTCCACTAACGCTCCAACATTTTTATGCCTAAACCATATACATAATAATATCACTTATATCAAACGCCACCACTAATTCCCAGCATAATAAAATGCAACCATCAATCCATGCATATATAACCAATACTAAGTATATATTTTTTATAAGTTATTTTTTCCTTCTGCTTCCTTCCTTTTGATTATAATCGTTATGCTGTCAGAATCGCATTAAGACAAGCTTTTTTGTATCTATAATACTCATCCGATTGTTGTACTCAATGCTCATCCATGTCGGCCGGTTTTCCTTTGTGTCTATGAAGTCTTGTACGTGAGGCTTCGGTGTGCGATCTGAAATAAATTTCATTTTCTTGTTGAAGTTTTCTATTCGATTTTTAATGCAGCTTATAGGATTTATATCGACTGCGAATCGCACCATAAAATTCCTCTACTAAGCTATTACTCTTACATTTAAATAAATATAAGGCGCAAGGTAAGTGCATCTGATAATATAACTGTTCACAATCGTTTAAATCAGTTTGGTACATTGAGACAAATGAATGTTTACTGTGAGCTGATGTCTGGTAGACGCTTTTTATTCTGTGCATCGATCTGTTATACTGTTTCGGGTGATGTATTAAAAATATTGTTTGTTAGTGAAAGAATGATGGTTGGATGGACACAGTTCTACTTTCAATTGGACTGGACTTCTTTAGAAATTTGTAAAGAGTGAGCGAGTTTGATTTTGAGTTCCTTGTGGGCAATCCAGCATTGCATCATAATCAACCTCGTCATTCCTCTTTTTATTATCATTACAACTATTATTTATTATTTATAAATGTAGCTTCTTAATGGAATATAATTCCTCTTGAAGTAGATTGAAAGGGATCCCTCCCCCTCTTATGGTTTTCTTTTCATACCGAATTTATTACAAACTTCTGAATGTCAAATTCAATTGTGCCGTCATTATCATCACACAAGCACAACCGCCACCACCACTTGAATTGAATATGATTATATTGTCTGCTCTTTTTATATTTAATGCTGTCTTCTTGAGAGCGACAACCAGGCAAAAAAGGCAGTAAAGAAATTATAAGAACCTAACGGGCACAGGAACAAAAGATATAAAAAGAAACAGAATTTTTATCCCGGAAAAAAGATAAAAAATGTAGGATTTATATTTTAATTCCTTTATAAAATGCAACTATCATTTGATACTGACAAGTTACAATAATAAAATTCCACCGATTGCATGAAGTGTACTCATGTAAATTTTTTCAAACATAAAAAAAACAGTTCCAGTGAAGTGGTTGGCCGATGCCGACGACAAGACAAAAGGTACTTGTGCTATCGCTATATTGTAATTCCATTATTAATACAATTTGGTCAATTGAAAAGTAGGTTTTCACAAGTTAAAGATGATTGGATAATGTACGACAAACATCTCAAATAATATACAAGTATGTCATTTTTATCTCTTAAAAATTGAAATGAACATGTTTCCTACAAGATATTGATTTGCTTTTACGCATTTTTTATCTATTCATCTAATCGTAATGATTCCTTGATGTTGAAATGACTGCAGTTGCAGTTACAAAAGCCTTATTTTGCACATACACTCATGGGATATGTTAAATCATTTCACTTCAATAAAAAACTATCTTAACAATTCCAACATTTATAATATACGCACTGCTTAAAAATTACTTTAATTTCCACATATGTACGCCTGCTTGAGTAACATCTAAAGATCTGCATCACAAAAGATTTATAAAAAATCTAAGAAGCTTAAACGATATTGCTTCAGCATCAAGAAAATCTATTCCTTTTTGCTGTTGATCTTGATTGGCTTTATGTGCGCCCGCTTCTTCCTTATATTTCAAACCGATTGCGATTGACATCTTAAAAAGAAAAGACAAAAGCAATAACAACGAAAAGCAAGATAAGTTGACTGAGGGCTCATAAAGTTTGTATACATTAATGCTTGTATACGGTTAAGTAATCAACAATGAAAATGTCTTGTAAATAATATGATGATGCGTTCAAGTGGTTATTATGATGATGATGCAATGCCAATGAGAACGTCATCTTTATCGGCAGCTTGATGAAGAATGCATTATCACATCAATTTTTCAGGAAACAAGAAGTCGTGTGTGTTTCATTTTCCCCGTCAGTCAATCCATGATGATGGCAACTACTGGCAATGTGGCAGTACATTGAGATGGTAGTGGAGTGGCAAAGCAATCAAGGTGCATACAGGCAAAATACATTTGAATGGTAAAAAATAAAAATTGAAACTGAAAGTTTTTGAAATTCATATCTCGTCCCAACACATTTCACTTTCACACTTTGAAAATTAGCTTCTGCCCGTCATTCAATCACATTTTTTAGCCGACAAATTCATAATGTGTCAATTTCCTTCAAATCTTGGTGATGGAGTTACAAACATACCTACATACATGTAGCAGCCTGCTTACTCAAAAGTAACTTCAATCTGCAGGCAAGTAACTCGTGTGTGTACTTGCTTATTTCATTTCTTTAATCAGTCAGTCTATCAAGTTTGCAAATTTGAACTTCAATTGTTCAATGCATTTTGTGTATGTTAAAAATACAAATCTCAGCATTCAAGTCAATGTCAGAGGTCACAGCCAACTTGATCGGACACGATGCACTGAAATAACTTATCTTCCATGAAATCATTTAAGATCATCGATCGGACAGTGGATGGGAAGCTATTGGCCTTTCTAGCTATATGGTTCGTTTTTTATGTTGCCATTATGCAAGTTTTTAAAGAATTCGTGTTAATCGTCATTTGTCATAGAATATGCTAATTTTTAATGCTTGAACATGCTTAACAGAGAAAAATATTTGAGACGAAATATACTCAAAGATATTTCTATTTATCGTTCATTGAATTATGCCTGAAAAATAATCGTATGCTAGAATTTAAAGTGACATGCAATGCAAACGTATTTTATATAAAATAAGAAACATTCTAAAATTCCAACTACTGTACTACTGCAAGTCTGTTTGGATACTCTATCAAGTTTATGAGTACCTGACTCAAGTTACATTTGGACATGTGATCTTCATACTTTGAGATCCTATATTGTTGATTCATCCTACCTGGTTCAATGCGAATAATGTAGCAGACACTTAAAAGTGTAGAGATGTTTTCGGGATGTCAGTCAAAATTCTATTGATTTCTTTTGTTACAAAAAGTCATTGAGCCTTTGCCTGGGAGTTTACTCACCACATCGTGTCAGTCAAATCATATTGGATGACTGTTACCATCTTGTATGTAACATCTCGTGTTGAGATAAATATTCAAGTCTCTTGTTCTCTCGGCTGGAATATTGGACAGAGAGCTTCCTTTTTATGTGTGATTTTTTTCTGAAGCATTAAACCATTTAACATCGCTGACTGCTTCAAAAGATCAAATGCATCAAATACACCATCCTTTCCAACATACCTACTACTTACCATGATCTTATTTTTCCGTGGTTTTATCAAACCTCTTATGTATCTAAAAAGATACCGCACAGTGATCTCTGGTGTTACTTATCATGCATCATGATGCTCAAGCATTTATACCCCATCCAGGTGTGGTTTTGACTTGGAAAGGGATTCAAAGGACCCCTCTGGATTTTTTTGAGGGATCCAGTCATTCAAATAATTAACAATTGTTATGAAGTGGGTGTCGAATCTTGAGTATTCCCTTTTGGAAAATTTAACGAAACACAGACACTCACACACTTTTTAGCATTAACGTTACATCATGTTCAAGCGTGTGTGCAACTACACGACAAAATACCAGCATAAATTACTAAATTGAATATTACACTTTACAACTATGCAAAATGTTACCAGCTGCACTTTAAAAATCAAAAGGTTGACTAAAACATGGAAGGGTCCTTGTTAAAATAATAATTTAAAAACTCAATGTCATCATTAAAAAATCGTATACCTGAAATACGGTTCTGTGCTCGTTAACAGGCTGTTAAACTTTTTTGTTTAAAGTTTAACGTCTAGTAAAGTAGGGCGTATGTATTTTTACATGTAGGTACACAATATGGTTGTTTGTTGTGTGACCGATGCCATTTTTACTGCCGAAAATTTTGCTAATTGGTTAGCAGACAAGAGGTGAACCTTGTTATATGCATTTTTACCTGTGTTGCACTGTGTAAATTATAATGTCGTTGTTAGACTTTGGTGCATAGAAGACCAATTTGAGTCACAACCAAGCTAAACATAAAAAAGGCTGCTTTTATTTAATTAAGTCTTCTCGCAATAGGGAATCTGGTCAAATTTACAATTTGCAAACAAACATACATAACCCGATTTTCACAACGGAATAAAAATAAGATAAATGAGGAGGGGAGAGAGGAAAGACCACTTATTAAAGTATTAGTGATGTTATATGGTATTCCCTTTTTATTGCTTTAGTTTTGCCTTGTTCATGACGCCTGGCAATTGCACGGCGAAAAGAGGAGACGATAGCTCGTTAAGACAAATCTACATATTTTACTATCTCCATGATGTCATATTAAGGTAGAGCTTACGAAAAAAATTGTTTTCCTGCCACCAATACCAATGAGGGTGTGTCAGCAAACAAATCTAATAAAATTGCTCAGTAGACAAGCAACAACTTACTTTATTGCTTGTACAATAGCAGTTTTATTGTTAGTGCCTAATAATAAAAAGATGTTGAGTCTAGATAAAGATAAATATTATTATTATGCATATATTGGTGGGCAGTATAGAGAGATGAGCACACACAGTCAAGCTTTTTGTGCCCAAAAGTTAAGTAAACAGATAGTGTGTGTGGCAGAAGATAATGGGAAAGGAAGGGGCAAAAAGTATATAGTGGTCATTGGTTGTTTACTTTTTAAAAAAATCAACCAAAAAGTAGCCGAGTCAGAGAACTACAAAAAACGAAAAGACTATAGGATCATCGTCTCATCTTTTCTCTCATCTGCAATTTAGCCATCAGCCCTTTGCAGCTGCTATATTACCCCGTTTATTGTGTGGTTGTCGCTGGTTTGTCTTCTGCTGGCTCTTCACCTTATCTATTCAACAAGTTCATACATCTTCCCTAGACAAGACCGACTTCACACAAGCATACAATATGCTTAACCCTCTCTCTCATCTTTGTCGCATGATATGATGGTGGGCTTGTTTTCATTTTGCATCTGCTTCTCTTCTGGATAGTTTGTTTGGTGGTAGTTTCTGGGTGAGGGATACTTGCTTTTCTAATCAAAAATTATAGTCACATAGTACTTACCAACTTTATACATTATATGAAGTTAGTAATGAATCGAAATTACAGACCAATTTATATATTATGCTAATTGTGACGGCTTATTTTCTAATACTTATTGTTGTACTGGTAAATTATTTTGCGGATGAAAAAGCAGTTTACCTGTGTCATATAACATATATACATTATTTTACTAAATTTTTGCTAATATACTTTATTTCTGCTCCTGAAAGAATGGTAATCATAAAGTAACTAAAACTAAAAACATCCTCTTTGAATAACTTTTCCAGTTCAATCAGCAAAAAAAAACTTTCGCAAACTGTCCAATCGAAAATATTTTGCGCCTGAATCGCAAAGCATAATCAGCATGAAATTTACTGACGTTCGTAAGGTTTTGAATTTTAGGAAACCAAGTTCGTGAGCAGATTATTCGGCATTATGGTACCCCTAAGCAAGTATACGCATTGGACTTGTTTATCTGGGATCTATCTTTATATATGTACGTCTCACTGGAGGAACGATGTTGCAGCTAACGTCCTGTGTGAAACACGAGAAAAAATAGTGTGTATGGAAAATAGATACAGATGCAAGATTAATGATACAAACATATCAGTCAGACCCATCTTCCTTTTGTCGACCGATTCTTCATTATTTTCTCTCAATGCAAGTGCCACAACTCTTATCAAAAATCATTTTCCATTTGAATCCAAAATCCCAACTGCTGCTTCTGCAGCAGGAGCAGCTTCAAAAAGTTCAGCTTACGCAGTATCCAACAACCAATTCACTTCGAATTCCTCTTCCGCAACAAAAGCAAATTGATAATGATAATTCTTACATAAACTGCTTCAAGGCAGGTAGATCAAAAAAAGATACGCCTTTAGGATCCATATCGTCGTCGATATGAATTCAAGGTTTAAAAACACAGGAGATGGAAAGGGAAGGATTTTCATCTTGTGTTATTCCATGATCATTCGTCCACAACTTACAACAACACACACAGAAGTAGAAATGCTAAAAAGATTCTCTTTATCACAATAACAAATTACTATATATTTTTGTGACTCAATAGAATACATGAATGAAGAAAAAGAAACGGGAGGACACGAAGGAAGATGTAAGAATACCTTATGCCTTGATGATCAAGAGGAAAGAGTGTGTAAAGAAGGCAAAAAATATGTAACAATAAAACACAATGAAGTTCACAGTTTCTAATCTAAATATCATTCAAGTTAATCTTGAAACTGCCATGGAGGAGAATATGGTACCAACCAACTGTAGACTGCATGGATTATACAATGGAACACGTTTTATTATTGAAAACGAAATGATGACGACGATGAATAAGTTGTGTAGTGGGAAGGTACACGGTTGCAAAGAAGACAAGGAGGTAGTCATAATTTTTGTCGCATATTTTTATTTTTGCTTTATGCTCTTGTTCACAGTCGTGTCCTCTTCATTATCAGAGTAAAGTTTAAAAAAAGATTGAAATCTTCATCCGTCGATTTTTCTATTTCCATAAGCAAACCAGAAAAACACAGCAACATCAGCGGATCGCAATGGTTTTGTGTTTAAAAAAAGAGAAATGTCGGGACAAGAGGAAGAAAAGATTTCCCAACAAATAGATAAGACAACTTTAAGAATTTTTTTTCAATGATAAATCTGCACATGTGCTGTTTGGACTAGTACCTTTCGGCTCCTCTTTGTGAAGGATAATTTAATACCTTTTGGTTGACGAAGTGAAGCCGCTGACGTAAACATGACTAAAAATGAAACAATATATGTTTTCGTTAAAATTGAAATAGTAAAAATCCGTGTTATTTGGCATCGTCGGTGTGCTAGCTTATTGTACTTGCTCGACAAATTTGTCAAAAGAAACAGCGTACGTACTACGTACAGTATGAGAAGATGCAGTAGAAAACTCGAGGAAGTGTATTACTCCTTTGAAAGAAAATTAAGACAACAGTTTAAAGAGTTTAAACAGCGCAATACATAAAATTTAGAATTATGTAACATGTAACAAGACGCTCACACTTTTCTCCGTAACATTTCATGTCAATAGGGAAATATATTAGTCAAGTCAGCAGTCAGCAGTTAACTTCAAAATGTTCCACTTATATAAACGTTCTTTCAATGAAATGAAGTCATTTGTATTACGGAATAAATGCCGTTTGAATAAACATTGCACTCATATATCACTCCAAATCACACTGGTCGTATATAAATGTGCCCCATCACCTCAGAACGACCCGACCAGTGCAGTGCAGCGGGGAAACCAGGTAAAGGGAAGGAATTCATGTATATATTACGTATGTTGACCTGAATTTTAATTTAACCATCATGGTATCTTCAAACTTCCCAATTCTTTTCATCGACGTATTTATTATAGCTTACAAAGCTTTATGACTGTGGCCACGCCGAGGTAACAAGCTTGTTAGGCAATAATCATCAAATAAAAGTTCAACCAAGTCAACCCACGAAAGGAAACGAGCGCTTGTTACCTTTAACCTGAGTTGCTATACAAGAGAACAGTTTTTATTCCTTTTGTTTCTCCTCTCTACTCTTTGTGGATACGCACATGTTGTAAATTTATGTGATCTATGAGCTAGATGTGGCAATTTACATTTTTGACTTTTCTGTTTACACAGTTTAGCTGACTAACTTGATTATGGAAAATGCAACAAAATTTTGTTCACTTTCTAAGTTGTTGTGTAGCGTACTTGTGTTAAGTATAACTAGGTGGATGAAATGTGCGATGTTTTCTTTTGTCGTGACATACAACTGTTTTCTTGATACAATAAAAATAATTTCCTTTTGTTTTTCCTCATCTCATGACTTTAAAAAACATTTTTGTTGAATAGTGCAACAATCGAATGTTGTATGTCTTTCTTTCTAAAATGTTTATTGGGTCATATAATTTAAATAATAACATTGCACAAACAGGCATAACGCACACCTTGTAGTCGTTATTCTTTACCTGAAGGATACAAGATACAATATGTTTATATAGAAAGGGAAAACGTCATGAGTTGCATATTATGTATCACCACATGTCTGCAAACGAGCTTGTCATGAAATTGATGCGCGTATTTTCTCTTCAAAAATTTTGGTCATTAGTACACAAAAAGTTGGTAATAAAAGAAGAGCCCCGTCAAACTTCTATTTTAATGTAGAAATGTACATATACAAGATGTACAAAATCCTAAGAGATGGATTACATTAGCATTTAGCAAACATTATTTCACAGCTTCATACACATTATTACTCCCACAGGACGAGGACAAGGCTGGAAAAAGTAATTTTCTCCTTATTTATATAATTCAACGTATACTTTTAATACTACCTTGATGTAATTTTGACTGCTCGCTAGAGAATTGTGAAAAACTTTTTTTCTCTCTTTCGAAATCTCAAATGGGTTTTATTAGAAGCTAATGAGACTCATATCCTTTCTGGAAGAGGTTAAAAGATTAAGTACTCAATCCGACTTGGATTTTATTATAGGGTTGACTTTAACTAGGTGCACAGCCCCTTTTAAAACAAGCAAATGAGAATATAATTTTACAAGCCTTTCTAGCGTTATATTTAGGTAAGAAAGCAATACAACCTTCCTAACATATTTCCTAACAGGCACGACGAAGATCAAGCCCCATTCTCTTATTTATTATACTAAGTTTTGTGTCAAACCGAAAAGAACTAAGGTAAAATGTGTTCTAACAAGTATGCATGCTAGTAGTACAGCATGATTCTTGTTGAAAGACTTGTCAAATTGTGAATTGCAAGGAAAATTTTGTTCTTCACACAAAAAATAGTACTTCCCCTTGAGTAATCAATGAGCTTTGTAAATACTTTGCAACGACACTGGTGTGTTTGTATTCCTTCGAGATTATGATTATTAGGCCAATAATTCTTAGCTGTTCTGTGCCTTTTTCTTTTTTAAACTTTGACAAAAAGAGTAATAAGCAGCGCAATTTAGTGTACGGAACAATTCGGAAGTATTATGTATGTGTATACCCAACATACACACAAGATCTATTGTTCCATTTTTGTTTTGGGTAAATACGGAAAGACAACGATGAACGCATTACGTGGCTGAAAGCAGAAAGGAAAATAAACGTATTGATATGCGTACAGTAGTCATAAATTGGTACTGTAGATTTATTGCCTTTGCTGTACTCTAATTGTTACAATATGTATATTGCACTGTATTCTTAGTACGTTTATTCTTACATGAGCCTCAATGTTTTATTGCACTACCTTTACAATTACAGCAAAAAGGGCACATTCACTCACATAACATGAGTTTTCAACAAAGATGTTGTAAAATTTTACAAGATGTATTGTTGCTTGAAATTGTTCGAAAAATTATGAGCATTAAGTAAGCCGATTCTTGATCCTACTTTACTGTCAATGGTAAAGTAAAGAATTATATTATGCGATGATCTGATGATCCTCTTCTGCTAAATGCAACTTATGTGAAAAGTTTTATAATGATTGGAATAGAAAAATTTAAGAAAAAAGAATTCACAGAAGGAATGTAGTAAATTACGTGTATTTATGACACTACCTTTGTCCCAAGCTGTTTACCTTTATCTTTACTACGCATACTATACGCACAAAAGAGATATATTAACAACGAATGAGTTGTATTTATTGTGATATTGATTGATGTACATTCATTTCAAATGTGTTCATCATCGTCAAACAAGACAGATAAATTCGTTTCTTTGATTATCCATACATGTGTTTAGTAGAGTAGTCGAGTAGTGTGTTATTAAACAAGAACATTATTCCAGACATGCGCATCCCTAGAAATTTACTATACCGTACACCTCAATTGGTCCTCAGTCCTCCCTCACCCCTCTTATTATTCCTCATTAGAATGTCTTAGCTTGTGACAAAAAACATGCGTTTTTTAATGCTCAAATTCCTCAGAAAGCGATGGCATGAATGAAAAACAGACAGCAGAGAATTTTTATGTATATATTTTTGGAGAGTACTTTTGCCCACCCCTCTTCATCCCTTTTTCTAATGTGTAACTGTAATTATAATACGTTTTAAATTACATGTCATTATTGCGATTATTATTGTTATCATAAAGGAAATGGCTTGTTTTCTTTAACGAGAGTTGGCAATAATAGCATAAATTAAATGCTAGAATACAAGTTTACATTAGATTTATACATAACTTTAACTGAAACTACGCATAACTATACATGGTGAAATGTCTGCATCGTAAAATTGACGAATGCATGCATGACACGAGTATTTTGTCAGGAAAGAAGAAAACTATAACTGAAAACTTTAATTTATCATGCTGGTGGTAGTGGAAATAAGTGCTGCTATGCTATAGGCAGAACACAAGAAGCTAATTTACACCAATTACTACAATGAGAATATGACACCTGCCTAAAAACCAAGTATACCTATTTATAGAATCAAATTCAAGACTTTTCAACCCTTTTTAGTAATCATTCTTGTTTGATTCACCTGGATTGGTTTCTTTGCTCTTGACTTTTTTAATGTTTATTTTTCACACACACAAGATTTAATGAAAGGAGAGAAGTATGAAAGTATGAATGGTAATAATACAAAATGAAAATGACAATGTCACTTCCGAATATAATTTGGTAATTAGGAATACTGCTGTGTTGGTGATATAGACCACCTGAGAGAATCTTTCTATAATAATAAGCATCATCAAATTCAAGGTGGAACCCCTGCCATCTTTCAAATCATTGAGATGGGAAAAATAACACGCTACTAAGAAGAAGTTGCTAACGAATAGCAAGGGAGAGGGTTGGTTTGATTTTTTCAGAATAAACTCAAACAACTTTTAAAAAATCCAAATGGAATTTTTATTTCAATTCTATGATCATGTTCGTGTGACTGGCATCAATGAAAGGCCTGGAGGGATTTTCTTGAATTTATAAGAATTTTTGGCACTGCAGGTAAAATATTTGAGTCTGCTACTGTCTAACAATAGATATAAAACACTTAACCATTTATCGATTCTATTTCAACCAGTCATCAAACGATAGGAATATCCCGGGAGGCTAGACTCTTACTGTGTTTCCTGTGAAAATTTTCACACAAAAACATCAGAAATATATCCAGTTGCACTATTTCAACATTAAACTATTCTTTCATCATGAAAATATTTTTGACAGAAAGCAGCCAATGTAATACTGGTGCAGATTTTTATCTAAAAGAAAAACTGGGCTCGTGAACATCATCATCACAAAACTAAACCATCTAATTTAGTAAAAATATTTATGTAAGTTTTAATTATTACACACGGTAAGCCAGGAGCTAAAAGTCAAATATGTGTATCGGCTACTGTCTTGCTTTGTGTAAGTCAAATAGTGTACTAAATAGCTAAAAGCTTTAGTACATCGTTATTTTTTATTCTACAAAATTCCAAAAGAAAAATCAACATTTTTATTTGTTCATCATCCTCATCAATTCATATTTCATACACTTCATACATTTGTAGCTAATTGTTCTACTAACTCCACTACTTAAAAAGAAGCAGCTTCTGCTGTTCACTCAGACGGACATTCAACCATTTCAGTAAATGAAGAATTCTAAGTGGAAGTCCAAAGAAGCACATTTAAATTCTTGAGAAAATAGAATGTTCAAAATACGTGAACAACGACAGTCTTTTGAGACTTGAGTGAGTTTCGATTTCATTTTTAATTTCACCAAGAGGAAAACATTTGTACTTGGTTGTAAATGAATTTTACACGAAGTGGTTTTGCCGGATCCGTCAAACAACTTTGTTGTACACACAGTAGTGAACTAGCTGGCGCTTTTTTCTTTCACAATTCACAAGAAGAGGAGTTACATAATTTTCCAGACTTTATGATCAAAACTCAACCTATCCGGGCTCCATCATTTTCTACGTCACCACCACCACCGACATGCAACCATTCACAATATAAAAGAGACGAATAGGATGACCACTTTTCTTGAAAAAGATAAAAGATGCATAATATGTTTGTTTTTACACAAAAACATGTTGCTAATAATGCATGTTCTTGAATACTTCATTTAATTCATTAGGCGCTGGATTGTTTCTTTTGCAGTTAATGTTACTTTTGTGTAAAGTGGAATGAGAAGTTGGAGAGTATTTTTTTAATGTACAGGGGGTGGATACCAAGCTGTTGATGATGTTGCTGGGAAAATCATGAAAACTCATTTTCTTCGGACGTTCTCTCTCTTCCCCAATAAGATCAACAGTATCAGTCAAAACCAAAACCAACCATAGTGCATCGATCAGTGAGGAAGGAGTCAAACAACAACGGTGTAGACCACAACAAGTTATCAGTTTGAGAGAACAAAAGTGGTAGCCGAAAGTTAAAATGGGTTTCATTGTGTGTAAAATAAACAAAAAAGCTGGTAATAACATGAAGATGCTATTAAGCATTTAAGTAAAAAAAATAATTCAAGTTATTTGTTATTCTTGTACTGCAATTCATTTGCATAATTAAATACATTGCATCCTAAATAGCTGGAAGGGTGCATGCATGATGATAAGTAGCCAGAAGATGTTTGTAATGACCTGTATGCCGTCATTTTTTAAATAAATAGAAATTATAAAATTTCCTTCTTTAAATTAAGAATGTGTTTAAAATCAGCTTTTAAATCGATTTTCATACCTTTTTGTCGAGAAAGTAAACACAATAAACGTGAAAAGATTAATTTGACGTCATCGGTTTTTGATCTTTTCAATCAGAAAATTGCTTTTTTCGCTTTGCTGCTGTTGATGCTGGAAGGTTGTATTTTTAAGCCTGATTGGGTAATTACTAGTTTAAAATGCCCAAATAGGCATATAGACAAACATAATTAGCTTTAGATAAACTAGTTATGGATTTGATAGTTAGATATAAAATCCTGAAATAAACTTAATATAAAAACTAAGCTTTTTCACCTGAAACAAATGCATCTTATATTTTTATACATCGTATTTCTAATTCTAATACAAAAATACAACAATATACAGCAGCACATACGCATGGATGAAATTAATCTTTCAAAATATTAAAATAATGCGATTTCGATCTCTTTTGAGTTTTCAATGGGTATATCTCCCCAACACTTTAGATGACTTCAGAATTAAATCTTGGGTGGACAACTTTGGATCTAATGTATGCATATAGAAGACAACATAAATCATAAGCTTTTATATCCCGGACCCGAATTTGCCAAGTGGAAACATGCAGTTATTAGGAAAATATATTTACTATACGTGTACATCATAAAATTTCTTGTATCTCAACCACCATATTTCCAAAAATCTCCAGAAGGCACCCCGGTGACAACGACGCACCTCACAATTTGCCTAAGAACTGGTTAATGTTCATACAAAACCATATTTATTTACCTTGCAGGACAATATTACATTACATTATTCCGATGTAAGTTAATCATAAAAAACTTAGATTATATCTTCGTCTACCTTCATGAATTTATCCAACCAAGTAACAATATTATTAAGAAAACTAGTAAGAACACACTACGCATGCATGTAGGGAGCAGACAGAGATTCTCCTTGAGAAGGCATGGCTATGACACAGGAAACAAATTTTTCAAGAGATAGATAGGAAAAAAGATGACAAAGCATTTGCGAAGCAGCAGGTCACCAGAGATCTTTATGCAAACAATGAAATTACTTACTACAAATTTTCATCTAACTTGACTACTTACTGCCACAGCAAAACTACTTGAACACGGGATTAAATGACATCAAATAAAAAGTAAGCAGGAGGAGCAGCAACGATTTTGTTCGTTCACTCACAAACAAATTATTTATGATATGTTATCGGTAAACCAAGATTTATTTTTATATTACATTTTTTATTTATTGCCTTTTCTTTATCGTTTTATACCAGCAGCATGGCAGTTGTCTTTTGATAGTAAAAAAATAAAATGACAATATAATATTGGGAACATATTGCGTCAAGCATGTTGCTTCCTCCAAGAAAAATGCCCACACCCATAAGAAGACATAAAGCTGCTGCTGATTAAGTGCCCTCTGTTTCCTTCCAGACACGACTAATAATAAACCCATCAATCTTGAAAAGACTGGTAAAATCTATATAAAAAAACGTATTTGCTTGTAAAGCCAGAAGGGACGACATTATATAACGTTAAATTGCCAATAAAAAACAAAAAAAAACGAGGAGGATGAAGAAGTGCACTTCTCCAAGTACTAAAGCACAATACAAGTATTATGTAAACACATTATTAGAGAGATGTAATTACTATTATTGGGCAGAGATGAGAAAAGTCTTGAATTTTTCTTAGGGAGAAAAGATTTCGTGGGAGATTGTCCCCTGAGTGTCTGGAGTTGAGTGGAGAGCCACAACTGTCAATGTTGATTGTGATGTGATGGGCTTTGGAATGCTTTCGGATGAGGCAATTGTCATTGTGCACAGCTATATACACTTTTTATTCTTCTTCTTTCTTACAGGCTATGTGTTTTATAGGTTGTGTGTTATACTGGACGTTTAGGTAAACAGAATAACACGCAGTGTCACCACCATCACAATCACCACCACGACTTGGCCAACAAAAAACATAGGGCCATTATGGGCCGACGACATCAATTCTTTCCAAAGATCCCACCATACACGATAAATTTGACTGGGTGAAGATGCCCTAACCTCTTGAAATGTTTTATTGCCAGTTCCGTTCTTCTTGGGATGACCAAACCAAAAGTTGAACCATCCTACAAAGCAAGGCATAGTACGTCCATTGAATATTATGCCATGTAACCTACAAACATCGTGTGTTTTTACGACAGCTTTAATACTGATCTAGCTACAAAATGCCTCAATATAACACCCAAGTAAAGCCATAATATATAGATTGCAATTGGACACATTTACAAACATTTTGGTCATTTCTTCCTGGTTAATTTATAACTTCCACAAACTTATTGTTTAAGTCGATTTCTTGTCTCTTCATCTTTTATTTCATTTTTGTTCTATAACACATTGGTAGTCTTCATACCATTAACTGTACTTCACCTCAAACAGTTTTATAAAGTTATAACCTTATATCTGCTGCTATACAAGTACACGGTGCTTTATGAATAGTTTTGTTTCATGTCTTTGATTTTACTACATGGACCAGCTCCTCCTCAAAATTTGTCTTCGTCTTCGTAAGTTCCTCATTTCATTTCGTACACTTATTTGTTTGAATATAAAATTATCATTCTTTAATCCATCTTCCTCCTTAGTTTTTTCCATGTTGGTCACTTTACATGCATTGTCATCTTTGATTTCTTTCCACGTTTCTTTCTACTACCAGCAAAGTGCGTGAGCTTCTTTTTCTTATCTTCATTTTATATCTTAAAAATAAGAAAGAAAGGCTGTAGTAGTAACACCCTGTGGTGCGATGCTGTCTCATTTCATTCCATATTCAATTTTCGTGTGCCTTCGTCATCATTTTAAGATCAACAAAAGCAGCAAAATGATCACACATTAAAACGCATAGTGAATATCCAGTACGTACGCAAGACGAATGTAGAATGTATCTCACGAAGCGCTACCGAAAAAGACAAACATGATGATGGGTACAAAATACCAATAACCTGCAGTTTCTGGATAACATTATAATCAACTTATTGCTTTCGACCACAGAACTGTTGAGTTAAAAAGGGAAAAGGGTTACAGAGGCTGCATAATAATAAGAAAGATTAAAGTACGCACGTTACAGAGCCAGCAATCAATTTTACCATACAACATGGCAAATGTACAAACTTTTTATTAGCCTCCTCCTACGCAAGAAGAGAAAAAACAAAGTGCTTATAGATGACGGATTTAAAACAGAATGTTGACTAAACTGCTGTTACTGAATAAGAACTTTGAAAATTCTAACGTATATGTATAATACACGCATATAAATAACCGATTTTTCTCTATAAACAAAGTTTCCGAAATGTTCATCTAAAGTACTTCTAAGAATAAAAGCTCCATCTACAAAACATTTATCCAACTAAATTTTGACAAAGGTCCAGGCTTTGTTTTGACTGTCCATAGCTCTTACCCAACTGCTTGTTTTCCATTTTCTCTATTACATTTTTGACAGAAACCAATTTATCTGGTTAATGAAATGATAATTTCCTTGAGCCGTTTACTCAATAAGACCGTATCAACCTTACTATAACAATGTACTTTACAGAATCTAAACTCAAGCTCAACTTTGCCTACGTAAAATAATAAGTTGTCCGGGGCTTATTTAGTTTGTCCATATGAAAATGTATTCGTTTAACTATGCTGTCTGTCATTTTTACTGACGGCATGTGATGATGTGGGGCAACTGGTTACCTCCAAAGGATATTTGTTTATTCAAACCAAATCAAACTATACACCCAACCATCAGATCCGACATTTCATCAAAATCAGACACATTCACATATCTACACGCACATTGTTCTCCGTTCTCCATCATTTAATGCTCTATTTTTGTCTTTTAAAGAAAACTAAAAAACATGTAATCGAGAAGATTTTCAGGAAACCTGAAGAAAACAAGAACAATCAACAGTTCTTACCCTAAAGGATGGGAAATAAAAAACTAGGAATGGGTGTTACTATCAAATGTTACAAAATAAAATACTCCACTGACCGAATGGCACAAGATCAAATAAATGTTTAAATACTTACTTATAAACCAAGTAAATGTTACATCCATGTATAATGTCTGCATACTAATAATGAGATTTGTATCTTTTTGCTGGCAGACAGACAGGCATTTGGATTACGATTACACTTTTACAGAAAATACACACTTTGTACAACGGTGGTGCGGTGCGTGTTACCTTCTTGTTTTCTGCTTGAAGTTTCCGTTTCTCTTAAAAATGGGGAAAATTATCTTAAAAACAGCATTTTACTAACTTTATTCCTTTTTAGTATGTAACTTAAACCGCATCAAGAGAAATATATTATTCATATATCCACATAATTTATACTACGCCTGTTTGTTTGGTTTGAATTTTCAAGTTAAAATAATAACAATAATCATCAACATAATCAGAAAGAGTAATAAATACGCTGTGGGGCCCTTCCCAGCAGACGCTGTGCATTAGATGAGAAGACAAACTTCTGATGAAAAACAAGAGAAATGTAAGTGTACAGTGTATGCATAGCAGTTAGTGAAAGTACAAAGGTAAAACGATAACATGAAAAATGCATGAGTCAAACTGAAAGTGACTGACGAGTTGATGGAAATTGTAGACTTACCTGTTGTATTACACACACTGTCGCTATAAGTAAGATATTGTGTGTAGCAGTTGCTTGTTATGTTATTTTCCTTTTTGTAACCTTGTCTGATTCTCTTTTTCAACGGTGAGGGCGACGACGCACGTTTACGTATAGGACACACGAAACGCACTCTCTTAATTTTATTCTCCTCCAGGAGGATCTGAAAGTTATTTCGCTTGTCGAAATATAAACAAGACTCAAAATAAATAATCATAAAAAATGAAATTGACTTATCAAGAAAACGAGTAGGTTCACGATCCCATTCTACCAACACCACCGTCATTACTATCATTATTATTATCCCATGCCCCTCAATTAGATATACGAAACTAGTTATTCTCCTTCGCGTCGTCCTCCTGGTGAGGATTTCGAATGTGTGTGTGGAGCCGATCTTAAAGCAATCACGAGATGAGGAGTCTTAAGTGACCCCTTGTTGATTTTTTCGTCTTTTCTTCAACCTTTTTGACAAATAAAAAATGTACAGTACATCAATCCTGATTGTTGTCGATTTTGATCTCGTTTCACAATCAGGATTACCTCTAGATATGGTTGGGAGCTGGAACAGGGCTGATTACATTCAAGAAATCAAAGTCAATAAGATAGAGATCGTCGTTTACATAACAATCGTGATCCAATCTATATATTTTGAATAGAATATACACGTTTGTTAAAAAACCAGGAAGGGTGAATTTCTTAAGCAATGGGTAAGACGACAAAACATGGAACTTGAAAAGGATAATGAAGACACGATGCCGAATGTCGATACTGATGATAAATAATAACGACGAGGACGAGGAGACCGCTGATGGTGGTCTGATGATTACACACAAACAAGGTACAAATCAATTTAATAGATCTCTCTATATTTAACCTTTCATGAAGGTAACAAGGTCTTGGCATAAATGGACAATAAAAATTACTCCTCGCTCTGACTTGACTTGGAGCGGAATAAACGTCATGTGATTTCCGACAGTTTAGTTAGTTAGTTTTACCGAGTCTTTTTTAAAGGGAAAAGAGGAAGTAAGATGATGATAATTTACTCTGTGCCGGAATTTCATAGATTATAACCATATTGTACACTTTTCTTCTCTACTTTGAAGTTTGAAAGGATTGTTCTCCCATCATCTAGTCTAACCCCGTGAACAATTAGTTGGCATAATGTTACAAATTTTTACAAGATGTTAGGGTCCAATATAATTAGGATTTCCAACGACCATCTCTTTCAATACAGGGAGGAGTGGCGGAGTAATTGCTAAAATTGTTTTATGCTTCCTTGGCCAATAACAGTAATAAGAGTTTTTTATAACATTTTCTTTTTTGCCTACAAGAAATACACACATTACATTACTGAATCACTACTCATTTTCCCCTTAAAATAATATGATCAGAGGAGAAAATAGCTTAACTCAAACCACATTACGTATCTGCTAGTACTTTTTGTTGAGTTGAGTACGTGCTTTATAGACCATGCGTCCCATCTGTCTCCCTTCTCATGAAACAAAAACAACTCAAGCCTGAAACCAATTAGAATAGTTACTTGAACGTCTAGACTTATGCTTCCTTTAACTCATTTTGTCTCATATTGTTTGAATTATTGAGTCAACGTGATCACATTCATTCAATCTGACTCACATCCTTTTCCAAAGAACTAAGGAGAGAGGTACATACATATTAAATATGACTGCATAAGTATTCGAAATTCAATCAAGAAGCACGAAAAGGACAGTAATATTCGGATTGTAATGTACAGCGTAAAAAGAATTTTACGAAGAAACAAACAAACGGACATACATGCTCAAAATGTTTTCTTCTAATCTATCTTTATTGACTTTCCATCGTTGTGACTTGCTTAATGGTTTTCATTTCCTTGAAAATTAGAAAATTACAGGCAATAATAAAGTAATGAATCCTGCTCCAGAAAGTTGAAAAGCTGCATAAAGTGGACAAACAAACAAGTCAACGTTTTTCTGCTTTTTGTTTTGTGAGTAAATTTTATAGCAAACACGCTTCCCAAGTTTTTTGAGAGACAAGATGATCATGGTTGCCTGACCTTCCATCATATTTTTGCAGAGGAAAAAAAGAAGTTAGATAATTGATTTCAGAATGGGTAAATAACTTTTTTCTTTGCTTGCAGGAAATCGTAACAAGAGCTGTCATCCAGCAGTCAATCTGTCAGTGAACACTCATCATCATCATCCCTTGAGTTTTTTTCTAATAAAATTACTTTTTAGAGGAAAAAACACCACGGCTTGACGAAGCAGTTTAGGCGACCAAACGGCGCAATTCTCAATTTAGACACTAATGCAATCCATACTTGCTATGATTAAATGTACTCCATTCCCTGGTCATATGGACATGGTTAAATGGGCATCGTATTCCCAAAAAGTATCGATATTTCAGACAGTCTCGTCCTCACAAGTACAACGTTGAGGAAGGAAATAGGCATACAAAAGGCAATTTTAAAATTTTCTTCGGAATGACGTGGCTATTTTTGTGGAGAGTTGAATTGAGCCTCGTTACCCTACTTGGTATCTTCTTCAGCACAACTTTTACGTGGCTTTTGACTTTTTAAGAGCTTCAAAATCATAGTCATCATGATCGCTAATAATCATGGCATTTTGTATCATCTTCTTGGCGTTCTCATCGCCATCATCGTCAGCTGCAGTGGAGTCGCACAAGATATCAGTTTTTAGAATAAATGCTGTTCTCATTCTGCCATATTAAGAAAAGACCGCCATGCAAGTTATATGTACAAGTAATACTTACTCAGTTTTCGGTGCACAGGATGCATGCTTACGTGTATTTTTTTTCGGTCCACCCACGAAGAACTCGAACATGAGATAAGAACGCCTGACCAAATAACTTTTTTGAAAATTCCAAGAGGTACTTAGGTAAAAACAAAATCATCAAATTCATTTCTTTCTTTTTTACCTTCCCCCAAACTGATGCATTGCTGATGCATGATCTTACCTACAGCAAACTACATCCACCTTCTTTACCCTCCCATTTTCTACCTCGTCATAATCAGTGCATTTTATTCCCAAAGCTAAAATTTAATTAAATGGTTCGTTTTCCCAAACAAAGAAGTTATGCTGCGAAAGAATAGGGAGACCAAAGATATATTATGATGCGGTTTATGAATTCCAACAAGTGAATAGTAACACATTTGAAGGTAAATAGCTGATGATATATGCACGTTAAGGAAGAGAAACCAGTCATCATTAAGAATGAAATTGGAATGGTATATTAAAAAATTAGGTAAATACGGCCGTAGTGATACATTGAATTATGGGTAGTATGAAAATGAAAAATATGTTCTTATATGAAAAGGTATTCATTGCAAAGAATGTGTACCTTTTTCTAGTTTCTAAAGTTTTCAGTCGCTTACGTCGTGTGCTCGTGTTTCTCCATTATAATTTCAAATTTACAACAAAACTGTTATTAGTATTACTATCTTCACCATTTTCTCATATCAGTTATAAGCTTATGTATGTGATATATACTATTTAAAACTACCAAACTTACTATTGAAGTGAATCTAACGATCTTTTTCGCATTAAACAAATATTTACAAAAACGCAGTTTCTCTGATTTTTGATATGCAGGATTTTCGGAGTAATTCCACTTTCATCCATTTTACGTAAGAAAATGGTGCATATTTTGAAATCGCCGTAAAATATGTGGTACCAAACATGTTTTCTAACAGTTGCAATAGTCTGCGTGTATCTTACCATACGCATTGTTTCAAGCAGTAAAATAAATTTGAGATAAATCCATGATCTCTTGAACTTGAAATCACGATTTTTCTCTTATATTTTCAAAATTATTGTCTGTTTTTTCATATTGTTGGAATTAAACCAAATTGGGCGAAAGCTGGCAATTGATGGATATCTTGTGATGTTTTTTATTAGAAATCCAAAAAATGCAGTTATATATATAATTCCTTAAATATAATGTATTACGTTGCATTGATCAGAATCTACTTTTACTAAACTAGCAAGTCTAATGATAAACTGCGCACATTCTTTTTGTGCTGTAAAGTACTTATTAACCCTATCCTAAGAATACGTTAGCAGAAACAAAAGAAAAAACAACTAGGAAATGAGACGGATTCATGAATCGGCAATATTTTTAGAAACTCACAAAAATATCATACATCTCCAATTAGCTAATCGTGATTCATTCAGACTTTTCATGCTGAACTGCTTTTAAAATAACTGCTTTTGTTTATTTTAGCAGATCATACGGCGACTCTTGCTAAATCAAAATTCGTTCAATAATCCATAATTTTCTTTTAAATTTACCTTATTGAAAAACAAACAATTGCTCAATATTTAAATACGTTAGGCCACGATGGTGCCACGCCACACAGAAGAATGCTAACCATATCAAATTACCTTAACTTACGCATTCGCAGTCGTTGCTACAAATCACGATGTTTTTGTAGAAACCCTACCCCATAATTTTTGAAAATTGATTAGATTTACTTGTATCCTTTCTTAGAATTTGCACAGTGCATCAGCAATCATTAATTTTTATTAGTCATTTTTTAGTTAGCATGTCATACTTTACCCAAAAACTAACTATCAAATTACAAAGTTTATCCTTTTAAAGAACCAAATATATGATCAGGTACTTGGAATAATGATTATGATAAAATCTGTAGAATTTGAGCTAGTAATTTAGTTTTATTACCTTATTCAATTTTCAATATAGTTCAAGTGCAGTACTCTATACTATACTGTGCTGCAACCTTCACCCAACTGAAGTCAGAAGTACAACTGTCATCGTTTCATTTGGCCGTACAATGCATATATATATTCATGAATTTATGCATGTTTTGTTTTAATGAAAGATTATTATCAACTCTACTTTTTCATGGAAAAGATTATAATATCAATGTTGAAACAATGGTGGTACTTATTAGTGCTTAGGTATAGATCATGACCACACAAATGAACATTCTAGTCTCTAGCCCAAATAATGCTCTGGTTATACCAAATTGTGGTTCGATCTGTTTTGAGTGGTATTCTTATTAAGACTGATTGTTATTATTACGCATCAGTAACAATGAATAATGAAAAGCGAAAATTGGGCAAAGGGGTTCCCAAAATTATTGAATTTTTTTCAGTTTATGGTTCATTGTTTATTTGTGCCAGATCTATTGAGCGAACTAATAATGATCATTATAATGATCAGTAGACAACAACAAGATGTTATGGCCAACCAAAATCTATAATGCATTATGAATTTCAGGTTTTAAAAAAGAAAGCACTTTACTATTGACGTGCATAATGCATTAAAGTGAGCATACTATTATTATCTTGTGTTTTGGTCTTATGGGTGATCTACTCCCTCTCTCTTTCCTCTTTTGTTTCTGTTTGTCGGAAAACTGTTCTTAAGTAATTTAGCATGAAAGGTTCAGGAAAATTGTATCGAGCAAAGCAAAAAGACGATTGTGGTAATGCCGCTGCCTATTGTTTCACGTATGAAGCATCAGAAAAGATGAAAGATCCCTGCTGCTCTTTGTGCCTTCTGCTGATATGGTGTTGTTTTGATGCCCTTGCCTTCGTTGTGTGGGTACTTTTGGTAAACCACAGAAGATGCAACATTGAGTTACAAAAGAATGCCAAATTGCATTACAGTGTAAGTTAACAATTGACTGCCTTTCTGAATGACTGAAAAAATAATAACATGTGAACTACAATAAGAACTTTCAGATATTCAAAGGCTACTAGTTAATTATGCGGTTAAAATTGATAAAATTATAACACATTTAGATGCAGATTTACTAAAATCAAGATTATTTTAGACATTTTCTCAATAACTCATAACAATTTTTCACCTAATTTGTTGAAGGATCTATTTTTATTTTAAGACCAAAATCCAGATATAAATGCATGCAAAAAATATTGAGGCATCATGGCCTTGGCAAGTAACAGTTTGTTACCATTGTGGTTGATCAGCATTGAAATTTGCAGAATTTGCCGTCACATTTATAGATAAACGTTCGATACACTTACGCATAAAACATCCCGAACCCACATCCTGTTTATTGTAACATTTTCGGCGAAAACCTATTTTTAAAGTTGCACAAGGACAACGTTTTTTTGGGAGTTCCATTGATGAATATATAGTTATATTTATTTGATGAGTTTTAACTGCCATTTACCTCATTATTTGTTTAAAATACTCTTAACAGTGAAGAATAAGTTGACAGTCTGTTTTCGTACCTCGCTTTCCCAAGATGGCTGCATTTCTCAATTTCATTCTAATTTTTAACATTATTCTCCAGCATGGATTTACATCATTGGCATCCAGAACGGAAGCTGTATCTATTGCAGAACAACTTGGATTTGGGGTAAAGCGAGCTGTTTATTACTTGAACACGCTACTCGAGAAATGTGATAACGTTGAAGATTTGAATCGATGGATACTTTTCATGGACGTATGTATTTACCTGAACCATTTTACTATCATTTGATACTACTGATTGAGCATAAAATGAAAAGGGAAACAAAACAATTATTGTGAGATTGATACCGTTGTTTTTGTAAAGTCGTACCTCGCATGCGACGCAAGGTCTTATCCCCAGAAACTCAAGTCATCTCTGGGCACAGAAGATTCCCTTGAAAGATTAAATGAACTCTGTCGAGCCTGGCCAAGAAAGAGGAGATGCTCTGTCAGTCTAGCTTCAAAATTGAATGACTGTTTGGGTTCTCAACTGGAGGATGGCAGTGCAGGAACAAATGGTCTCCGCTTGGCTGATGCTCACATGAAGTTCATTTGCCATCATAAACATGAATACATAAGTAAATGAGATTGTCATGAAAAACCCTATATAATGTTATCACGTTTCTAATAATTGTAATCATTGGTAATGTTATATTTTAAAAAGGAAATCTGGAGGATACCAGTATTGGTGATTTAGTGCCAATGGAGAAACGTGCACTAAACTGTTATGCAGAAATAAAAGATTCTTTGACGACTTGTATAGCTGAGGGGCGGTCAATAGAACGACCAACTACCTTTTGCGAGTAAATAAAATTAAACTTTTTTTGGAAGTTTGTAAAAAAAGATGAAATTAATGTGCGTTTTATGTTTTTGTGTGTAAATAGGAACTTCAACTTAGCAAATGACTGCGTTTTAATATTATCGATGAAATCCTGCAAGAATCTCCAAGCAAGGGATTTTCTTCAGAGAATGATGCAACAAATGCAGCAGAATCTGAAGTGTGCTTCTTCAAATGAAATAGTTGGAGCTTAGAATCACACAATAGTAAAATTGCTGTACGTCACTAGAACCAGTTTTCTAATTTTAATGCATATAATCAAGGAACTGTTTTTGCCACAAATAAATTAGCATTTGTAATTTTTCCTTGTCAAAGAAAATAGTAGGTAATGATATTGTAATATGCGTCATTTTGCTGTAGTGCTTGTATTTTTTAAATTACAGATTTGTTTATCAAGCAAAAAAAACAAAAAATAAAACAAAGAAATCTATAAACATAGTCGAGTTAACCTGCCACAGTAGGGATAGTATAAATAGTGACCCGGGTTGTTAACGAACTTTGAAATTTTTTCCAAAGAAACTCATGAGACTCACGA
>JAQFXM010001771.1:0-29257 GCA_034693345.1 Entomobrya multifasciata | reverse complement strand
GCAAAATGGATGTTGGCAAACTTCTATGTTAGCAAAACGTCCATGTTAGCAAACCGGCATGTTAGCAAGGGGCCTAGTCCCCATTATAATAGTAAGAAATTAGTTAATCGTTGATGGGGATTCTAAGCGTTATGATGTGGCCGTGGGCCAATTCGTGGATGGATGCACAGCTTTTGTGTATTTACCGTCTGAAAGGTGGAACGGAATCAACAGAGCAGAAAACGGCGGATCATGTTGGTGGGATTTGACGCATACACACATCACTACCGCATCTATTTCGAGAGAACAAGGAAAGTGAGAGTGGAACGACATGTGTATTTTGAAGAACATACATCAGAATATGCAGCAGTCGTCATCAAAACAGAAGTACTAAAAGTACAGCAGTGGCCTGAGCTTGAGTACCACAATAATCACCAGTACCAAAATCACCTAAAGCATGCGACGAAGCGGAAACCACAGCTAACAGTGTAGATGAGTTGTCATTCTGACAATGATGATATGATGACGGTAAACATCAATGTAAAGTATGAAGCCCACCTACCTAAAACTGGCAGCACCAAAATCAAGTTACCCAAGCTCAACAAACATTTACGTCATCTTTCCGAGATAAAACCACCAGCTAGGTACACAGCAAACCAAGCACAGTTTCACGACGAACCCAACTCATTTGAAGAAGCAATGGCCTCCCCTGACGTAGAAAAATGGCTCATTTTTATGTATGAAGAAATAGAATCTCACAGATGAGACAAGACATGGAAGTATGCAGACCGTCCTAATTTAACCCAGATTTTTGATACACGTTGGGTTTTCAAAGTGAAACGTTACGCAGATAAAAGAATTGATAGGTACAAGACCAAATTAGTCATACGGGGTTATCGCCAAAAGCATGCAGGAAAACTAAAAATGCGGCAGTTTGACGTAAGAACAGCTTTCCTGTACGGAGAGCTTGAGAAGACAATATACATGGAGCAGCCTGAAGGTTTTGAGAACAATATTGGCAAGGTGTGCTTACTACAGAAATCTCTGTATGGACAAAAACAAGCTCCACGTTCTTGGAACCGCACGTTCACCAAGTTCGTGGAAAAATATTCTTTTAAAGCAAGCAGAGCTGATCCATGTGTATCCATGTGTAAGATGGGAACAAGAAACCAAAAGTAATAGCTTAATTTAAATTAATAGCTTAATTTAAATTAATAGCTTATTTTGATTTTTCGCTACATTTATCTATGCTATTACAGTTTTCCTAGTTCTTAAGGGATTATATGCAAGCTTTTTATTTTATGCATTGTTTTCAAAACCGTAAATTCAAAGCTAATGTTTATAATCAATTAATCAACTATATTAAGAAGAGCATTAATGCTGGATTTTGCTTAAATAGGCTTTTAAAGAAGAAAATCTAATTTTTCTCTTTTAATTTAATTACCATCTCAACTTTTACTAAAAAATAGGTTTCATATTTAAGGGATACAATTAAAAGCATAGCATAGCAGGTATTGCCATGTTCTAAAGGCCAACGACTGTGCTTTATGATTTATATAGAAGATAGTAACTAACTAACTTATGTGATCAATTATCATAGAATGGTACAAGGGCCGCTTGGAAGTTGCAAATGTATGATACCCTACCCATCATGTTGAATTGTTTTGTAGATGCAACGGTCAGAATGTAATGAGTTGTTGAAAGTACAATTCACCAATCCCAAATAACCCGAATTGTTGTCTAAAATACAACGGTTTCACTTAGTACGAAAACCAAATCATAAGAAGTTTGAGAAATTCTTCAACAACTTTGATGAATTTTACCAGTATGCAACCTCAACAAAGAAAATAAAATTATTCGTCAAGTATCTCAACATAAAAGCTAAGACATTGGCTTAGATTTTCTTTGATACTGACCTTGATACGAGCTCCAGTCGCAAGTATAAAACTTTTAGTACCGCCCCTTGGAAAAGCACAGGAGGAAAAATATGATGTGGAGTCACACCGAGTAAAGTCGATGTTCAAGCATTAGTAATTGTTTGTAACACACGTTTGATTTGTGTGTGTTGTTCAGTTCCCTTCATGATCCGACTTTTTCTTGACAATGCACAGATCTCGGAAAGATTATCTTCCGTGTTTAAAAAGTCGGATTCAGTAATCCAAAATATCTCATGACATCTAGTTCCTGCACTGCTGTGATCAAATCTTTTTCACACATACTCATCATTAAGCACGTATGAAAACTCAATTTTCATGAGCATTGGCTATGCTTTCCCTGTTTATCTTTTTGATAAACTAGAGAAAGGGATTACTTTACCGGATGCTAATTATTTAATTACACCAAACTGCTGAGACTGAGTTTAGGAGACTGCTGTTTATTATTTTTTATTTTCATTACCGTGTTTATTTACTTGTGTTGGCTTTGGCTATCTATTAGATTCACAGTGTTAAGTGATAACATAACGATTCAAACATGAATCAGTGATTTAAAGTAACGAATGCCGAGAATGCAGACGAGTATTTGCGTTTCGCGAGGGATATACAACGCAAAATGTTAGAGGATTTTTGCGCTGGCGGAAATGCCATCTATCTTCTACAGAGTGTAAAAAGAGGTCTTGAAGAAATAAAGAGACTAAGAACTGCAAGGTTGTCAAACCCAACGCGAAGGTACACGAGAAGAAATTGGAATTGTATATTGTGGAATTTTTCATAAAACTATAACTAGTCTTATTTCTAGTTATAATAATTCATAGCCGAATTGGGGAAATATTGAATTTAGACTAATCTAATTTTATTCGAGTACCAATCGTTTTTATAGACAAAGTGAAAATCCACTTTTAGTAGATGTTAATACCAAATTACAATAAAATATCGTTTCACCTAAATTAGTGAAATGTGTTCAATTCATTGAACCGACTTGATTTCTATAATTTTATAAAGGCTAATTTTAACATGATTTGGGTTCATGCCTATTGAGCATGAACCTGATAGTTTTTGATCTTCTACTTTTGAAATATAATCAAGGCCAATAGGCCAAGTTGATTACATCCTCCCTTTCCTTCAAATAAAATTAACAAAGTTTATTTTAAGAGAGTGTCACGGAGAATGTTTTCATTCACAAATATACATACATAATTCCATTTATAAATTTCATACATTTTACCATTAAAATATCACATACAAGTTTATACACAAATAAATACATAATTATCACAGCTGGCAAGCGTGAACAAAAAGCGATTATTCTCGATTTTAACAAATATTCTATTCAATGTTAACACACAAAATATGTAACAATTTTGAGAATGTTCTGTACTTACTTTAACATTAGAAATATTTTATGTTTTAAATGAAAATTAACTTGGTCCAGATGTTACGTAGTTCATTAGTATGTATGGCCATGCTGACTACGATGACCAAAATGGTTTTCATTCAAAGTCATTTCAAGAAGTTTGCAAGTTTTCATGAGAATTACGTAGTGCAAAACTAACCAAAGTCAAACATTTTTATATGCATTGCTCTCAAGTTCACTTACTTGTAAATTTCACTTTTCTTGATAAAATGGGAACACAGTCAGCGAAATGAAAGTGTTTTGTGATGTTCCACTTTGGTAGTCGTGCCTAAATTCTAAAAAATGTATTTAATTATTTCGACTCTGGACTGTCGCTAAGTGCGTTTTTGTCCAGGTAAGCTAAATTCCTTTTTTATCGTAATTAAAATATCTTATATCCTTACATAATTTTTTATATGCTACGTTATATTTATATTCATTTAATAGTCAATTTTTAATCCCCAATTCCGTTTTAATTTTTCTTCGGTTTAACCTTGTATTGAGCTGTTACGGAATCATGTGATGCATAGTCACCATCAAGTGCCATGAACATGGTTTTTCTAAATTTAAGCAACGACGAAGCCGACGTTCGGAGCATTTTAAATACTGAAATTGTGACTCTCTAGCTCTTGCCAAATCACACTAATTTTTTATTCTCTTTTTCTTGTTGTCTTTAGCTCCATCATGGTGATGGTTCAAGGACTCATGTTTCTAACTTGTTTGTCATGGTTTCCAAACTTGTTTCACCACGGTGACATGGAACCTGACGGCAAGGGAATGGTTCAGCAAGGAATAGTGGAAATCCGCAACTTGACCAAGGGGGCTGAAAAGAACTTTGTTGAACTTGGCAAGGGGACTTTATCAAAAAATGGCTGTATATGGCTGTGTATAATTGATAAAATGTATCAAATCCAATGATGGGGATCTTTAGATATACCAATAGTTGTTTGTTACGGAAGTTATAAGTATACCAGGCGAGAGGTGCATTGTAATACCTATCCATAGAACGAACGAGCAGTGATAAGGAGTAATTATGCTGTAAAATTTGTCTGGAGAACAATCAATTCTTGTTTAAGGGCATCTGGTCCTATAACCGAGATGGGTAAATAGTCTATTCGACAATTATGTAAAATCTGCGAAAATTTTTGTAATTCCTTTAAACTGGCTAAGAGGTTAGTCAGGTAATGTACATATAAGGTTATTTTCATTTTTCCATTTTGTAGGGCCCGAGTGATTTCATTTGTGATCTGCCGATGTTGTCCAATTTGATTGATGTTGGATGTAACACGATGGCTGAATTCTGAAGTTGGCTTGTTTCTTGTTGGCTTATTGAGCATAGTTCCGCTCTTTTTCATCTTCTTCTCTCTTGCGATGATTCTTGTATCTGTTGAGGTCGATCAGTTCTTTGATCGTGCATTGCAACTTGCAAAACTTGCAGACGCATGGATGAAGAAACCATACAACCTGAAATGGTCGTAGGTGGACGCACGCGTTTAAATGGTCCATGAATAGTTCGTACTTGATGAATATATGCTTTCAGCTTGAAGTACGTCAGGAGTGCACCGTCGGTGAGATGCATCTGAAGGTTATTTACTTTCAGGATGTCATTCCACTTTTCTCTTGCACATAGAGCATTTAATTCGACAATGAACTCATGAAATGAGTGTGTTACTATCAAACTGGGAAATGTACACTTTCGTAGCAAAGTTGAGCGATCTTTACAAAACGAATTCCTCGGTGGTTCCACCGAGGAATAATGCTACTACTTACTAGTCTAGTGATAATTAGTTATACTTTACGACTGACTACGCATATTAGACTAACTTAATTTAGTATTACAAATGATTTAATGACAGTTTTTATAGTTTGCATGTTTTAAATATATTGGGGATTTATATTTATTAGCATTAACTTGTGCATGTTTTGATTCAATTACAGTAATTTAGAAATCTTACTCAGTAAAACTTACATTACATTACATTATTTATTACACATTTTATATTATTTTAACTATTTATGTTCAATCTTGGTTTTTACTTTTTTACTTGTTAATTTAATTAATTAAAATGAATTGGAATGTCTTGGAATGAATTTCTTGGAATTTTTAATAAAATATTATCTCTCTTCCGTTTTTCTGACTCTCAAATATCGTTTTACTGTAACTTGTATATTAACTAAAATTCATGCCTCACACATGCATATATACATAAATATAGGATTTACATTTTCATACTCTTTGTCAATAGGGCCTAGTTTAGGACGTCTTTTAAATACAAATCACGATTTGAGGATTGAATGATTCGGCCTGGCCAACGGAAGCCCTGCCAGCTATGGATTTTCATCTTAACCATTTTACATGAATATTAACGTTTAACGTATTTCACGTTTAAGGCGATTGAATACAAAATTTGAACCAAAGATTAATGCAAAATAATGATAGAGTTTTATAACGAAAATATGTGCATACTACGTTTTCATAAGAAACAAGTAAAACGGATGATATCTTCCAATTGTACGTTCATTTCCTTAAGTTCTTCTAAGATTTTCAAAATTTGAACTTTGGCTCAATTGACAAAATGGTAAAATTACGTAATAACGGTAGCGACTCTTCATAGTTTAAAAGACTTATGGACAAATTCAAAATCTCTAAGAATCATGGAAAAAATAGAACATACTGGCCCCAATTTCATAAAACAATACAGGCTCATAATTGTGAAGATTACCTAGGTCACGTTACAGGTTCCCATAAACGATATATGGCCTGTAATTGTGATTGTAGACTTGTAAGTTTTATGAAATGTGGCCCTGGTTGCGCGACTACAATAGAGAGAAAAGCTTTTTAGCGAATTTCATAAATATTTTGTTGTACGCCGGAGCTGTAATTTCAAGTTGTGGAAAGTTTGTAGTTTCTGAGAAAGGTGATTTCTACATAAAAATGGTATTATTCAAAAATCCAGACGACCAACCCACAGATTTCCAACTTAATGGAAAATCCGATCTGGGGTTCTCAAGGCGCCACACCAATCCGCAGCTAAGGACATCCGCAGATTTTTTAAAATAGGGAAATATCCACGTTCAAAATTTAAAAAAATCCAAACGCAGTTTCCCATGTATTCAATATTCTCCGAACAAAACGTTTTTTAAGATTTCGCACACACAACCACACAAAATTTCGCATTCATATGCAATGATCATGAAAAGGAGGATCACAAAACAAGGACATAGGGAAGAATATGATATTGTACAAAAGGCTCTGTTCATCACATGAAGCCATACGACTACATTTATCGTTTTTCTCGGGCAATTAAATGTAATGAAAAAAAATCATTGGAGCTGACATTGAATAAAATGACCTTGGAGCGTGATTCGTGGAGCGCATCATATACGAGCCATGCAGCTGGGAATCATTGCGATTTTGATACATTGAATCGTGTCATTTCTCATAATTTTGTTTGTGGGAATATTGTATTCAAGTGAAATAGTTAATATAATATTATTTGTGTTCAATCTGTGTTGAATGGTCAGCGCGATGGATAAGTTGGGGACCCGCGCGCCGGAGAAGGGTATGGGCCCCCATTAATCATCATGGCCCCCATGAAACATGCAGACCGAGGATGAGGGTCAATGATTTTAAGGTGGGTATGTTCTTCAAATGTTTTTCTAAGAACGAGGATATCGTCTAAGTAGACAAGAACTAAAGACCTTTTCAGGTGACTGAGAACGCTGTCTGACAGACATTGAAATGTGGAAGGGGCGTTGGAAAGGCCAAAGGGGAGTCTTGTAAATTCATAGTAGCCTTCAGGGGTTATGAAAGCGGTCTTTTCTTGTGAGGAAGGATCCGTGAGAACTTGATAAGTAGCCGGACATAAGGTCCAGGAAGGAAGCGAACTTAACGCCGGCCAGACGATCTAGGGCATCGTCCAACACTCGATATGTTGGACTCGATAGGTTGTTATAGGCAGGTAATCATTGCCAACTCTTCCATATTCGATCCTTAGACTCGATTGTCTGGTAAAGAACTTATTGAATTCCAAGTATTTTGTCTTTCATGGTCTTTAAGAGCTTAAAATATTAAAATAAGAAGAATACTTCTTTAACTGAGCTCAAATTTCAGGTTGCCTTAGAGAACTCCTGCTAAAATACCACAGTCATGTTTCATGTAAATGAATATTGTTTATCATATTTCGGTGTTAATTATTATCACAATTGACTATTTCCTTGAAGTTTCAACCAAACGAGATTAGTATCATTTCTTTTTTAATCGCTGTTGATGAATGGGGAATGAAACTTTAAATAAATTTCATGATTACTTAATATGCAACTTCTTTAAATGGGGAAATAACGACAACAAATACAGCATGAGAAAGCGTATCCTTAATGACGAAATGGTTACATAATATATTTTATTTTCATAGCATACATGATCCATTCCTAGTTTAGTGAGTATCTTTTAGTCAAATTTTTCTGAATCATTTTAAACATATATTAATGGAAAATGTTTCTTCCGGTACTAGCATTAAGTTATGCATAAACAACAAAGTATAAAGTTTACCCAAAGTAAGAATATTTCACTTCCCCTTTTTATTCAAATAGTAGTTTCGACAATCTAAAATAAAATTTTGTATGCTTAAAGTTGAAATCAACTCCAAAACCTTTATTATCTCATTTTTAAAACTACTTTAATGTTTATTTTCAAATATTCCCCGACGAATTAGTAAATAGTGGTAATGTTTGGTGAAGTGATTGCATATTGGCGCACTTTGCCGAAGAAATATTCAGAGCTAGTACACAGCGTTACGACAAGATTATCTTGAAGGTGACGTCTGTACTGCTAGAGATTCACAGATTTAGTGAAGAGTCGCAGAAAAGACGCTCACTCATTCGGTACTGAAACCGCATGGTCTCAGCTAATATACCAAAGCACCAAATAAGTAGCAGAAAAGGAGATGTAGAGTAGATTTAACCAGCACCAGTTCACCATTCTACAGGAAATGAAAACATATTTTGCATTTTTTTGGCGACCAATTACAACGAGCAGACATGGCATGGTGTACATGGCACGAAATTCGAATTTTCATTTGTTGATTGTGCCCCATATATGTGTTTGTGTACATTTTACTATAAACCTATTGGCTGGAATCGGCTTATCCGTAAACGTTCATACACGGGTACATTTAACCTTGAATTCATCATTTTCAATGAGTGCTTAAATTGCCTTCCGAATATAGGTTTAAAACTAGTTTAAACATTTAAAACTAAATTAATGCTGCACGGCCTGGTATTCCTTGAAATTCACCGAAAGGCAACAAGTTTTGCTTTCAATTGTTGTCAAAAAAAGCTTTAGTATAATAACTAGAAGTCGTGCATTTATTTTTTATACGTTAAACAAAATTACAGTCTTGGATACTTGGATACGTGCATGATACTAGGTATAAGCACGTGAGTGATACATAACTAGTTAATTAACATATGGAGGAGTTATTGAGGATTGAAAAATTTATGAATGTCTTATTATTTGCTATTCTTTGAAGGTTGGGTTCAAGCTATTTGAGATAGTTATTAGAGGCAATTTAGTTTCTCGGAAACTTGGAAGCAATAAGTGTAATGGCTGTACTTGGGATAACAATGAAGGATTAGTTAGGAGACATGCACAGAAGCTTCATTGTGAGGGTAAATAATTAACCTGGGTTATTAGAGTTTGAGTAGTCAATGATTATATTGTTAACTTAACAGGGGATTAAAAAGGCTGGATCAACGACTGTATTATATACTGGAAGATGCGATGAAGAAATGTTGCTGTGGCGCAATGCGTTTTTGAAACCGAAACTTCATCATAAGTCTAAAAATAATGAAATTTAATATAAATTGATACTTTTATCTTACAATATAAAAAGACCAGCCGGACATCAATTCGATCTTTTCTTTTGTGTGACGAAGATCCATTTGATTGTGTTTTGTCTTACTGTTTTCATTTCCCACTTCTTTTGTTATTCTATTTACTGGGTTCTTAATTTTACAAATAAAAAATTTATAATTTTTTAATAGCTTTAATTCTCTATACTTAAAAAAACATTTTTTTGGTTCAATTAATTTAAAAGTCATTAAAATTTCGTCGTTTAAAAACCCTCGCAGTTTTTAACAATTTAACTTCGTCCACTGACTTTCAAAAATTATGTTTCGTTGGATTGGTTGCTTCATTGAAGGAATCAATAATGGCAAACAGCAAATATAGCTATGTAGATGGTATGCATAGGTTTTATAGCACGATCACGGCTCGTCAAAAAATTGTGTTGCATGGAAAGTTATTCCACGACCACGTTACAGGGACAAAAAATGACTGGTTTAACATTTTGGACTATATGGTGCTCCTTCCACTGTGATCATGTGATCATTCAATGTACAGTATGGCGGACAAGTAGTATGCAATCGTCACATTATATGGTTGCGGGTGCATCCCCGACTGTTTTCGAGACGGAAAAGGTACGCAAAATCTTTTTATATAAGAAAAAAAAATGTTGGTTGAGTTCATATAATAAGAAATCATTTAATTATATTTTTTTGGTTCAGAGATTTTTAAACTTCTAAGGCGATAAACCCGTAAACCATATTTTTCTGTGGTTTCTTTCAATTGCTGAAAACGTTTGGATCCACGGGTACTGTAGAACGCGTAGAACTGTTTGATTAATTTGTCAATTTTTTTAATATACACAAATTCTGACGTTTCGTCTTTCGCACGGACAGCTTTTTTACCACTAATGCCATTTTGTGGACCATGCATCTAATCTGACCAAGGGTTTTTTTGGGACTCAACGTCGTTAGTCGTGTACAGAAAGAATTTCTTAGGCCTACTATTACTGATACTGAATCGCTGATAAAAAATGCTAGATTTTGAAATGAAATGAAACCAGCAAAAAGTTTATCATCGTCAAGGATTGAATTCCAGAAGGAATTAAACGTTTCCTCTGCTGATTCCCCATTAGGTAGTTCGACTATTATAAATTATTTATGTAGTCGGGTAGCAATCTTCTAAAGTTTTTAAGTAAATTATTAGCAGGGGGACATTGCATATTGTCGTTGAAGAATCCATTATAAGACTTGAGGGCAGATTTTTCTCCTTAAGATGCTGAAGAAGAAACAGATGCCCGCACCGCCTGTTTTTGTGTTTCAGATTGTGCCCTTGCAAGTCGATATTGATAATTCATTGCTGATTTGTGAACATCATTTCGAAGATGGTTTCTTACTACTCCGGTATTTAATTACAGTTTTGCATTGAAGCATTCATTAGCAGTCATTGGTGTTTTTTGTATCACGTTTCCCATTTCACCACTAAAAAATCTATACAAGCTGCACAATGAAGCGAGATTGGTGTAACAGCTCCAGGTACACTGAATCGAAGCAACTCTTGGACTTTTCATGCCACCAAAACTTTTCCGTTTTCTAGGAAATATTCTTTAGTTTTTTTGAACCAAATTTCATTCCAGGACGATTTTCCAATGATAAATTTTCCAGAAATGTGTCCACTATAAAGAATTTCGCCTTCGTTTATAGCGATTTCCATGGCCTCTTCGTCAATTCCTCCTTGTGTAGAAGGACCTTGCGAGCACAATATTTCAAGTGTCTGAGCAAAGTTTTCTTCGTCTTTACGCTTGTAACTTCCTGGTAAAACTTGTTGGTCCTTAGCAGAACAAGACGCAACTTCTTGATCCGGAGAAATGTTAAGAAGTGCAATTTTATTGATTATATCTTGCACGAAAAATGATGATCCTTCACATGTGTTTGAATTTTCAGGACTCATAGTGATAGGGATGTCATAGTGAAATGATGTTGAAGTAAACGCTGCTACACTTGGGATGCACCTATTAAGAATATAGCCTTTGTAGTTGAAAAGATTTCCACCAATATTAACTTTCTGAATTATATCCCAATGTCGAATTAAATATTTTTTGCCGTCCTAAATGCAACAAGGTCTAAATAAGGCATCAATTATTTCACTGTTAGTTACAGGGATTTTCCTGCCGTACTCAACCATGTCAAGTAAAAAAGGTGGTTCTTTTTGTTGTTCTCCTGCTCATTCTATATCAATATTATGTTGAATATCGAATAAGTAATTTGCTTTTCTAGATATTGGTAATTATGGGTCTCTTTAATCAAACGTAACGTTGAAACCCTAGATATTATTGCTGCATCCAATAGAAGAATGGAGTAAGGGGATTCGTCGCCCTGGGGTAACGACCGTAAACCTGGCTGATTTTTGTAAATGCTTTGCACACTTTCATTCCAGCTAATTTAAAAAGTTGATATGGTTTTAAGCCATAAAATTATTACACAAGGAAACTACTGAACCTCGTTTCTAACGTTTTACGCTCGAATGAGTAGAAACCCAAACAAAATATTGTAGTATATGAGATATTTGGATTGTAGTAAATTGCACACTACGTTTGTTTTGAGTTTTGTCTTTGTTCTAAGTATAGGATGTTGAACAGAACTTTATAAACGTAATTTAAAAATCATCATCAAATTCGTTGTTGACGCAAATGTAAAGTTATACGAATGTATATGAAAATCATTTTGAAAAGGAATAATTAGAAAAGATAAAAAAGGATCACTTGCAGCGAGAGACAAGTAAAATCAAGCATACATGTACAATGCAACATATACCAAAAAGATACATCATAAAGGTGAGTAAGTGAAACAAAGGTTGACTTGGTAACAAGACAAATTCCAGCAGCTTCATTTTAATTGTGAATACTTTTATATGTACATATATTTAAGTTGATGGAGAAGTGGGATGAGGGTGGAAATGGGTTGGGAAATGAGGAAGACGACGACGTGCTCAGTGGTTCCTGAAATGCAAACACCCATCAACGTTATGGTGTGGAATTTTGAAATTTGAGATTTCTAATGTTTAGTTTTTACAGGTTTGAATTTTTGACCATAAATGTATGTATGTTTAAAACTAGAGAAGAGCATTGTTGATCAAGGAGGAGAGAAAGTTCAAATTCAAAATGGTAGTAGCAAAGTTGTTTGTACTAAAAGACATAAAATTTATACACACTATTGCTTCGAATATTTTATTTCATTTTCGCTATCGAAATTGTTAATTTCAACAAATCGTATAATGACCCATGGTTCGTTCGCATAATTACAAACCAACTAAGATTATGTAGATTTTACATTTAACTTTGACTGTAGGCTATCCCGTAAACGCTCACTAGATCATCTTATGGTGATCAATAAACCTGACAATATGATACAGGAAACTTGCGACTAATGTGCTCAAAAAGTAGCTAAAATACTTTTTGTTTTATCAGTAGAAAAAAAGTTGTTTCATAATCTTAATCCGCTAAACCGTGTAATTGTAAAAAATCAGGACTTCAGATTATTTTGGCGCTGAAACGGGTCAACATATTGACCTAAAATTTTGCATAATAGTATAGTTTTAATAAATGAATTCATTCATGCAATAAAAAACGTGTTTTATTTGAAATCGTTCGAATTAGTTGACCCAGGTAACGTTGGGTCAAGTTTCCTGACCTCAAAGATATGGGTATCTTGTGAGTTGTGATGCGAATGCAAATTGCATTTAGTTTAAAAGTCTAACCAGAAGCTGTATTTTATTCAAGAATATGCCTCAGTTAAATGATTCCAGTAATGTTTGTTTTATTGCCTTGATATTCAGTACTCAAACTAATGTTGGTTGACCTAATGATTTGACCTAGTGAGGCAGTTTGTTATTGTACGACGGGATTTTTCTCCATAACGAATTGATTTTATCTTTCTCCATATTTTAGCATATTATATGGTATTGCTTGACAAACGCTATATAACCCTTCTTCGATTTTCTCTGCTAACATAATATACTAAAATAACAATATAGCTTTATTGTGCCCACAAAATTCATTGTCACTAAACTAATGAGCTATATTTTCTACATTTATATAATTTAAAATTATCATTTCTTTCATAATGTACGAAGATACGTAATTTCTACAAAAGCTAGTTTTTTCATAGTTAAGTCACACACTTAAGTTATAATTAACTCTGTTTAAAAAAAATTCATGGGCAGGAAAAATGCGGGGAAAATTTTTATATGGATTTTATCCGTATTTTTTGAAAATTATGTTATGATTTGTAAATATCATAGTAAGTAAAGTAGCATGTATGCATGCAGTAAAGTAAAGCATAGTAGCAAGTATCATGGAAAGTAAATTTTTCACTCGTTGATTTATGTATTATAATTTAGTATATGAATATTTCTTAACGTATAAATACATGTACAACTTTTCGTAACCCAACGAGTTACACAACATTTTTCGATCCCAATCCCACAGTCACTTTCCGCTGGGCTGGATGGTGGCGATCCCCAAGGTGATGCTGAAGGTGTTGGGTGATGATGAGGCATAAGTTTCAGAGGTAGTGGTGGTGGTGGTAATTGCGGTATTGGGTTTGAAGATTTTTCATACACATACATCTAACACAAACTAATCTTTCAATGTACATGTATGTGCATGGTGCTGTGTACCGAAAATGATATTTTACCTCCTAAATTGGATTGCTATAATTATTAGTTATTCGTACGTTTATCATTTCAAAATTTCAAATTACGAATAACAAATGAAAACTTGGAAATTTAATTAATGTTTAAGTAATCTGCCACAATTAGGGAAGAAAATAAATTGTAGTGCGTTACCTTTTTAACCAATTTTTTATTTCAAGTGGAATATAGAAGAGTATCTTGAGCCAGAGCTACGACACATCAGACAGCATAAATTAATACATTGAAGGATGAAGAAGGATGTGACTACTGGGATGGCATTTTCTATATATAATTCCGTATTCATATTTTGGTGTGTGGTAGGCCCAAAATGCATTTTCAATGTCATGAGACTTGAGACATGGTTAGGTTGTTTGCATTTGAATGCAACAGAAAAAGGTATCTCCATTATTAGTGTTTGTGGTTGACTTAGTCTGCATTTTTAATGCAAAGCAAAAAAATAGCATTTCTGTATTCGTAAGATCTAAGCCTAACTTGGAAATATCTTGGACAAATATTTACTGCTCGCTATATTTCATATGAATTTTTTGTAATCTTTTACTTGCGCGTTTTACTAAGTTAAGTATATTACAAAGATTTGCATAGTTTTGTATTCTCGTGAAGGGAGTTATGGGAGAATGTGATCTGTACATTAAGCGTTTAAACCATTATTTTTTATCTTTCGTTTAGTCATGTCGTTCATACTTCGTTCATCGTTACATTTAAAATGGAGAATTATGATGATGCATATGAAGATCTGCTATTTTATTGTGCTGATTTAATAAGCACACATCACAAAAAATAAAAACCTGTTTTACTAGCTATCATCAGCCTCGAGAATGGTTAAAAAGCATAAAAAGGCGTGCCTTGATGCATTTCTATTAATTTCATGAGGGAAGTTTTTTCATTGGGTAGAAATCATACTGGTACGTCATACGCTTCAAGTCATTGCAAAATACGTCATCTGCACATTGTACATGTATGTAAAGATAAAAATAATATTTTCAAAGTTATTTTTTTCAGCATAAAATTGTATGTTTTAAGGTAGGAAAATGATGCTTTCAGTTCATTTGAGAGAGTTATTTGAAGAAAAAATTGGCACACATTTGATTATAATTAAATTAACTAAAAACAGTTTATAAATTTTAATCAAATATGCATAAAAGTTTCATCAAAATTTGATAAATCAAAATCCAATTCTATCAGGAATGTCTTGTAAAGGTAATGATCCTGTGCATTTTTAAAATGCCTGCGATACCCATTCCGAGAAAAATACTTATTACACAACATACACAATTTATTATCGTACTGAGTGGGCACAGCTAAAGTGGCCAGGGTACGAAGTAGGAATTTTCTTTGTTCGATATTGTCAATGATCAGGATAATTTTACCAGGGCAAAGTCCACCTTTCATCCCACAACCCTTATTTTTACAAACTTTGAATTCTGGTTGATCTTTCTCTTCGATCTTGATATTTTGCCAATCATTATACACGCAGTGGTAGTACACCGACACACTGTCCTCTTCGAAGTAACCTGACAACAAAAAAATGGGCATTCATTACGCACACAGTAGAGAATAGAGATTCACCGTAGTTATACTTCTAGTTAGTTTGCCTGACTACAGTTCATGTCTTCATTGAAACACATCAACGTTTTTTCTTCATGTCCTTCATAAATATAAAATCCTTTTCTCTATCCAAAAAATAAAACCTTCTACTCACACGCACAAAAAAAAGTTGTATCGCGTTCTTGTAAATTTTGAAGTCATTACCGTAATGATATATGTCCGTTGGAATGTACATCACATCTCCTATATTCTGACGAATCAATTTAAATTCTACATCCTTCTCACGGAGAAGATCAAGTGTTGGAAATATTGTTGAATGGTCCAGTAATTTAGAGCATTTCTGGGTGGCCAGGCAGTCAAGGGATTGGATTTTTCTCAAATTGTCATTTGTCGTCGGATTAATTAATATCCAAATCACCGAGCCATAGACACATATATTTACGGTAGCCTTCATTAAAGTACATTTAAAGTCTTTCGGGTGATCGTCTCAGTCCAAATACCGTACCTTAATATAAGAGAAATAAAAATCTTGTAAAGAATGTAATTATAATTCCCACATAATATGATCGCATACTTAATACCTCTTCAAGAGAAATTACAAATCTTAAAAAAATTATAAAATGTTCTAAAAAAATGGTAAAAAATGTTAAATACCTTTTTTGACAAATGAACATTCGGGTTTCCAAATTTAGATTTTCCCTTATTGATTGCAAGTGCCAGACTTCCTGTCAGGTTGAGGAACGGAACTCCGTAATAATTCCAGGCATCCTCCACCCTTGTGACCCAGCACATTGACTTTGCATGAGTTGCCGACTGCGTATACTCTGCAAAAAATGGTCCGTTGTTGAGTTTAGCAATCACGGATGAAAAGGTTCTTTGTCTGCTGTCTACTTTTTATCCTCTGGTCCTGTCGACGAACCCCAATCCCTTCCCTATTCTGATAAGTTTTTGCCCATTCTTCTTCGAAGGGCTGTATTTTGTTACATATTTTAAAAAACTTTTCCGAGTCCATCCACCACTCAGGGTTGGATCAGGTCAACTGAAACTTTGTGAAACTATGTTTCTATAATAGGGCTACCTACTCCCAAAATTTCAGCCCATACTATCTTGTTGAATAACTACACCCTATATTTGTCTCATAAGTGCTAATCTACAAAAAAGGGAAAATGCCTGAAGTTTCATTAGTGAGTTAGTAATTAAAGAGACACATCAAGACTTCTGCAAGAAGTATAACACAAAATTCAAAGACATGTACAACTTCAACCCAAACCCCAATTGAACTCGAAAAGCCTTCAAATGTTTGGAATGTCTGATGTAAATGCAAAATAGTGTATTATACTATTCTATATATAAAAAGGATTTATTTTAATATCATTCTATATTGTGTTTATTACAGTACTACTGCTCGCTAATACGATCAAGTGAGACATTATAAAAGACGTCATGACAAAAAAGGTCACTACTTGTGTGGAAAAAACTCTGAAAAATGATAAATACAATAAATAACAATAACAATAACCTTAATAATAATAATAGTACTAACTCCGAAATTATTGCTCATTAAATATATGTCGAATATATGTCACACAGGGCGTTACCCTTCTTGTCCATAATATCGAAAAATTGCCTCGCTGTTTTTCGTGTAGTGGTGAATTTGCTGTTGGCCACTACGGCCAAGATCAGTATTACTTAACTTCTTTTAACCCAACAAACGTTTTTCCCAGTAATTTCGGTTGGATGTCGTTACAAAACGGAAAATTCCCAAAATCTTATCAAATATCCCTGGAACTTGTTTCACAACATCGATGGATTCAATTGAATTCCGAGAAAGCAAGAAATCAAGTGCAATGGGGCCCCAGTTGGACTCGAAAATCGTCGGAGATTCTTCAAGTTGAGTTTATGGGTTGTTCTGTACATCGATATAGAGGAAGAACTTATACTTATCTTAAACGACTGAAAAACGTACGTGTGTATTGCCGAGATACAATTTTTGGATCGTTAAGCAGAAAAGCTTCCAAACTTGGTGCATCTACTTGATGGGCTTCCAAATATTGTAAATTTTGGAGGACGGGAAATGGCATCAACGCTATTGCACTTTTCATTTCTGTAAGAAAGTTTAAATTCCCAAATGGTCTAATATCCAGCCGATGAACTCGTCGTTCTCCAGCACTCAAAGACTGGCATGGGACCTGTCTTACTGTAGAATTCAATAGTTCAATTAAGACTGATCCCTTTATTTCCGAAGAGATTCTTATTTATAGGATTTTCATATTACAATATAATAGAATAAAATATAATATTGTCGCTAGGAGGAAGTGGGAAAAATAGGAAAGGAACGGGTGGTGAGTTGTACGGATATATCGCATGAATGCGGATACGGATGTGTGTGCATAAGGTGTTACATATTAATTACATTAAAACCGAATTAATTAAGAGTTCAATAACATGAACTGAAGTCATGAACTCTACATTACCGTGAAATACGACACACGTGGAATCAAACCCAGCAGACGCACTAATTGGTGATATCCTTCAAATCTGTTTTCTTGCATACAATCCTCAACAAGTTCAAGTTCCTGAACAACAAATTCCATTTTTTGAATATATTGTCCATATTTCTCAATTAATCCTACGATTTCTTCAATGTACATTTCACAAGATACAATTGTCCGAACCGAATCTCCAAGAAAAGGATTTTTTGTTTCCATGATTTTAAATACGTTATAATGAGTGTCGCCAAACCATGACTCAAATACTCTCACGTCTACCATTCTCGTGTCCTGTGAGAATACAACTAACTCTGAATTCCTCGGATAAGTTCCCAATTGATTTGATGGAGATCAACCGTCCGTGTTGATTTGTACAGTGAAGAGGAGAAGGAGGTCTTGAAGAATTTAATCAAGGACAAAAAGTTTGTGGTTGAGAAATTCTCAACTTCTGATGAGACATTGGTATTTTTTCGGACCAAGAATGAAATGCTTTTGTACATTGTAGGTGAGTTTTTGTTTGGATTAGTATGTATAGTTGTCATTGTTTATCAGAGGAATTGTGGTGTTCAATGTGGCAAGCAAAGAAGTGTAGTGTAATTGGTTGTGTAATTTTAAAAACAATTAACCATACAATTAATCTATACAATTTTCACAGATTTTGTCATGGTTTGCCAGAAGAATTGAAATGTTTTGTTGTGTCAATTTATAATTGTCAATTTAGGAGAATAAATCAATTAAATATTTCTTCGAAAAAAAGAGCTGTCTAATATTTTTCGGGGCAAAGTGTGACTTTACAATGCAAATAAAATATTATGTTGTTTGTAATTATGTCGATTGAATTAAAATGTAAAATGTATAGAGATTTTTTTTTGATTTTGAGGTTCATATTTTTCAACGCCAATTTATAGCAATCACTGCTCATTGTTTTTACAAATATCATCATTTCAGAGACTAGTCATAAATTGAAAAGACATCGAATACTTTAGGAATGTTGCTGTTGATCTGCATCTTCAATTGAAATTCAATTGAAGTAGTCTGATGATAATATGGAGATATTTAATGTTTGTTAAATTAAATGAATTTAGTAATTAAATTTAGTAAAGTTAAAAATTACTTAACTATTTTTAAAAAACCAACAAGTTGAACTGGTAATTTATCAAATGATATTTCATAATTTATTTTGTTGAGTTGAAAGAAAAGTACATTTTTCAATACAAGGGTTCATGAATGAGCAGAAAATTTTATTTTGCTGGAATCGTATTCAGTTCCACAACACTTGCGAGTTTGTGTGTTTGGGGTTTTATTGGGTTTGTCTTTTCAGTAGAGTAGAGTCTTTTTGTAGTTTTCTGGCCAGTGATCTCTACTGATGTTGACTCACTGCCGATTTACTGGCAGTGCTTCAGTATTTATACCAATTGGGCAGATCCATAAACAGGTCTAATTAGTACAAAAAGTCAATATAAATTTAAGGTACAATATTTGGGTTATTTGGGAGTAGTGACAAGTAGTGACAAAATATAGGTAAATAACTTACATAATAAGTACATTTTAATTATAATCATTCAATTTAATACATCACGACTCTATTAACTAATGAAGTGTACGATGTGTAGTCTAAAATGACAACACATCCATTCATGCACGATCTCACGATCGTTACAATATATAAAAGCCTGGTAATCAATTCATGATTTCATCATGTAATAACCTTTTATAAATATCATTAATAAATGCCAGATATATGAAGCTATTCAACATCCCTAAATAGCTAATTGCATGACATGCATGCATCATAAATTTTTCACTTCATTATAGGCTCCGAATCCTTATAAATATACTCAAAGATCGTGGAAGAATTTAAAAATTACAAATCATAATAAACAGTAACAGTATGATCTTACAAACGAACATTGGTTGATTGCATAAAGAAATATTGGAAAATTGGTCAAATGATATCATTGATCGTTGTCATGAAATCCATATAAAATCCAGAAACAGACACTGCTAATTAGGAGCATAACTTGAAAGTTACCATACGAAAATGCATTAATATAAAGCATTCAATTTAAAAACTAGACTATTTGAAGTACTATCATACTTCAACTTAATTAAACATAGTTAAAAGTTACGCAGTTGTCATATCTTAATACTTTGGTATCTCTTCTTGAATTCCGTCCAGTGCTGCTTGAATGCATGACCTGAGACGATGAAATCATAAAAGTCTTTAGGACTTAGTTAAATTTAATAGGCAATTCATATCGGCTTAATATTTGCTTGGCAATATAAAAATATGAACTTAATTCTATCAACATGAAAATGGTTAGAAATCATCAATATTCATCAGATCTTCACTTTTGTTGTAAGAAGCGGAAAAGTGGTAAATGATGGGAATAGGCAGTTTATGCGAGATTGATGGTGCACCTTGTTGATTGTGTAAACAAAGGCGGTAGCTAAGGCCAGTAAGCACACTTAAATACACTATCGCAAATTTACCAAATTCATGTTATTACAATTCATGTTGCAAAATTTGTGGTAGGTTCCAGGACTGTGTTTTTGTCATGTACTTTATACCTCGGAATCTACTGGGTGTAAAGAAGCGAATCGACGTGGTGTAATTATTTTTACACAGGTCAAAATGCTACCAGACATGTCAGAGGTTTCGTTTACAGGGATTTTGATGTTTGTCCATGCTCGAAGATTTATGGAGATTCACTATTAATATTTTCATTTTTCCACAATGTACCGACATATTTGTTGCAAGGGAACCATGCCATCTGCGAACTAGTCGGTACGTAGGTAAGACCCGCACGAGATGCTAACCGCTCTTACGGCATGACATGTTGCGCAGAAAAGTCAGCAAAAGTAAAAACAGTTTAGTAAAAACAAACTAAAACATTACCTTAGGATCTACATTTACAAATGGATTGAATGCTGATAGAGATACAAATAACCAACGAGCGTAAGCCAGCCACACTGTCGTGTCCATGTTTATTGGGAACAGCTGATTCCTGCTAATGTTGGAGCCCAATAAACTAAACATAAACAAAGGAAACCAGGTTTGTCCTGATTGGGCGGATGAAAGCAATATGTGGCTGGCTTACGCTTGTTAGTCCATTTGTAAATGCAGGATCTAAAGTATAAAAGAAACGTACCTCCAACGTTCTCTAAAGCGCTGCTTTCCCCAAAGAAACAACACGTACCAAGTAAGCTCTACATGCAAATAAAAGTTTCACAATTGGCATTGGCCAGTTGATTGTGAAGTAGATGACCACACGAAACCTGATTGTCTTGACATAATGAATGTCGGGGTATTTATACTTCCTTGACTTCCGGTGAACCGAGAAATAATTTTCTTCAACATTTGTCATTGCAAAAAAGAAATAGCAGACAATAAACACCATATTTGCATATTCACCACTAAACATAAATTTTTTTCAATGAAATACTTTTGATTACAGTTTTTGTTGATTTCATGAAAACGGAGTTTAGACTTCCTTTCCAATATTTTCCATGACCAAAGCCGGAAATGCTATGCGATTGTTCTCTATTGTTCTCTAAACTCTATTGTTTTCTTTGCATCATGAGAACGAACTTTGGAATTTCCGTTCAATATTTCATGTGGTGAAAACCGGAAATCATATGCAAGAACACCAGTTTTGAGTATGAATATATATATTTTGTGCATGAAATATTATTCATGCACAGAATATACATTAGCATACATTATTATTATTGTAACTGAATTCATGAAATTAAACTTCGTACTGTATAAAGTTCGTTTTCATGAATCCAGCTAAGCGGAAACTATTATTTCGTTTTATCTTCAGAAAAAAATCTGGACCTTATGTGATAAAAACATATATGATAGTTTGCATATTATGATCAATACATGGATAATTGTAGGTATTCATAACCAGTGTGAAATAATTTTTTTAAAATGTATTCTATTAAACGCTTCCGAATAATATGGCTTTTTAGATGCACAAATTGAAATTTATAAATTGAATTATCCCAAACATGAAACAAATTACTATTTGACTACAAATGAAGTATTTGACTTCACAGGCAGTTTTTACATGGAATCCCCACTTAACAATAATGGAAATTCATGGAATTTCGTGGTTCAGGACTTAAAATTAGAATGCAAGTGCAACTTGAGTCGCTGACTTTAAATCTGACGTCAGACTTGAGTTCTGGCTATATGAAAATACTAAGTTACTAAAAATAGGCGGGTAAATCGAGCATCTTGGGTTATGTATGCATGCATGTATAGACACAAGAAAGTATCTCAATATGTTGTAAAGAACATTAGAAATTGTCTTGTTTAACATAGATTCGCCTGTTGAGAAGACCTGCACAGCCGCATTTCACGTCTTTGCGAAGACAATGCTGGCTTTCTTGGCCATTCGGGCCACTTCCTTCTCCACTGCGCTGGTTGAATACTCATAGTTACCCTCTCCCACTCGTTGTACTTGACTTGATGCTTGGGCATACGTATCTTCAAGTGAACCCTCAAAGGAGTCCCACATGCTGATGCCGGAAGTTGGTCGAATACCACGGCCTCGAGAAGGAAGTTGGGTGGAAACCCCAACCAACAAAGCAACAATAGCTAAGACTTTGGAATTCATGGTGTTGGATATACGTCGAGTTGGTATATGCTTTTTATTCTGAGGGAATAATGTTCTTGAATAGTCAAATAGATTCTGATTCATTTAAGAAAGCTGTGCTTTTATACAAAAGCCTTGAGTTGAAAGATCCTCCGTTGAAAAGGTTTCAATATCAATAACTTCGGGATCGCTTGGCCGTGTGGATTAAAAAAACACAGAAATAAATCCTATGACTCATTTATCCCGTGACGCACACAGTATCGTTTTAAATTGAAATCTCCCAAATATTTTCGAAAAGGGCTTTTTAGTGGAAAACTTTTTATCAAAACAAATTTCTTATCTAGTTCAATTTGTTTCAAAGGTAAGCAAGTCTATCTTTTTAGCTATGCATGTAGAAAAGGCTCAAAGGTTGGAGTAAAAAAGCAACATGCAGAGATTTGGGTTTTTGAAAGACTGCATGCATACATGTTAAGATAAAAATTAAACCCTCAAAGCTAGCAATGGATTGAATGAGAGGTCGTTTGTATTCCAAACTAAAAAATATCACCAATTCCAAATCCGACGTTTCAACTCACATTGCCTTAACAATCCTACTAAATTCTTCAAGTGAACTGGATAGTCTTCTGCTTTGGGTGTACTAAACTATCTACTTATTTAAGGTACTTACCTTTTTTAATTTAGAAAAGAGCCCTTTTTCACTATAAAATATCATAAGGCTTGGTGAGCCAGCATTTTATTATCGAAACATGAAATGCCATGTACATCAACGACTGAGTCATCAGAAATATTCATGCTGTTTGGATAAAGATTTCAAATGAATACTTTAATGCACTTATTTAAGCCGAGATAAGGACATTGTGTAGAAATGTTTACAATTTACCCTTGTACACTCATTTTGAACCCAAGACTTGTACACTCATTTTTAAATTTTACCCACGATGTACCTGGGACGATTGAAGTTTATATAGATCTAACTGACACTGCCCAGTTTGAACCAATTCATCATTCATTCTCAAAATCATAGTATTGACAGTAGCTCTCATATATAAAACGTTTGCATTCAGTTCAGCTGCCATTCGATTTTGAAACTCTGATCTTGCAACAAGTCTCAAAATGACGAAAAGCTGCAATCCGTACGGTGTGCATCACACCACAAAGCAAAAAAAGAATGTTCAGAAAGTGTCAGAAGTGCAAAATGCCTTCAGCTTTGATGCGCTGTTGCTTAGACGACTCCTTTGCGTTGGATTGGATTGGATAGGTGGGGCAGTGGGGCATTGTGAGAGCCCTTGCATGCGCATGCATATCAGAAGCATGGAAATGTTTTTTTCTTCATTCACATGCGTCCAGACCCTGATGATGATCAATGATGATGAGTGAAAACTGTCGTTACAAGAATTGTTTTATCATATTATCCTGTTTTGTACATATTAAGTGAAACAGGGGATAACGAGAATGTTAATGCTATAAACAAAGCGCAATGCGATAATCAATATATTCAGTGTGGTGTATAGTATAGAGTAATTTGAATTCATAGACGGGGTCGATCATTAACCTTTGACCTAGGGCCTGGTAAACAAAAGCAATTTCGCCCTTAAAGAATTCGGAATCAGTAGTAAAAAGCATTCTGTAATAAGTAAATTCAGTAAATATCAATACATTGAAACCTAAAAATCAGAGTAAAACGTTCTATATGGCTAGCCGAAGTAGTATTCGACTGAAGACACTTAAATATTCAACAACATATTTTGCAATCATGTTGATTGCCATGAAGGATGCCATTATCGAGTTCACGCTGTTCTTATTCGAATAGGCTTTGCTTCCAAATGAGTTTCAAAAAACTGCGATGGAATTTCTAAATAAGATGCTTCACTATATCAATTATATCACTAAATCGTGTAAATATTTATGAACACTTACTGTTTATAAAGGGCAATGACTCGTCATATGAAATTTCAGACTGTTGATTTTTTCAGAGCCAATTGTGAATTAATGAGATTATGATTCTTCGTCATGGGGTCTATATTATAGCTTTCAAATCATTATCATCTGTACCATCATACGCCTTCGGAACCGATTTTGAAAATTTATTTTACGACTTGACTTATCTTCAATGATTATTTTTATATTTAATAAGAAGCCTGAAAATAATAAATTGAAACAACTTACTTGTTGGAGTCAACAGCTCGTGTCCAGTAAAATTATAACCCAAAGATAATTGTCCTATTGGGTTAAATTGTCATCTTTACGTGCGCTAGGCTTGAGGCGCAGCACGAAACCACTAGGTGTATCTTGCTTCCTTTCAAGTTCACTTGTATGTGTAAACTATTATAGTGAAATTAAACACTACGTATACGTAGTCGTCTTAAATATATTACATCAAATTTTTCAAAACTGTACCTTTCTTTTTGAATTCAGCCCGATTAACCTCGCGAAAAGGTCCCACAAATATCTTTGGAATAGTTGGAGTGGTATTGCACTTGATGCATGCATTATCAAAATAATCATATGGTCTATATCCACGATCCCATACATTTTTCTGCACGTCACACAAAGTACAGTCGATTAGTTTTTTTAAATTTAGTACCTTCTTTCGAAATGGAACACCTGCAGACAACATCTATAGCCTTGGACATACTGCCATATGGCGTGCTTCTCAAGTTCTTCCTACTGCCTTCCTGCCTGCTGTATTTTTAATTCTTAAATGCTAAAACACCTAATTTCTCATTTCTCAAGACTGTTTTTAAGCTGTATGTATGTAAGTATGTATTTGCCTTCTTATTAAAAAAAACAAAAAATCTTATTTCACTTCAATTATCTGGTCAACTGGTTGTCAATATCAACATTAAAGCTTTATGTGCATAACAGTTGCATGAAAGAACTTTATTCTGGTTACTCCGCGTACATAGAGGTTTATGCATGTTTGAACTGAATGTATTATTATGATCCCAATTCATCATGAGCTGCAGAATAGTACATAAAAACGTATCACTTTTTTAATGAAATGAATGATGTCTTTAATAGTTTATTCTAAAACCGAATACAGACATAAGGCATAAATCGTTTTGGCGCTAAAATGGGTCAACACATTGACCTGAAATTTTTCACAACGATATAGTTTTAATAAATGAGTTTACTCATGCGACAATAACACATGTATTAATTTAAGATTTTAAAAATAAGTTGACCCAAGTCACCTTTGGTCAAGTTTCCTTACCTCAAAAATATACATAATAATTGGCGTTCGTCTTGTCAAGTTTCAATGAAATCCATTGAGGCCATATTACAGGAGACCTGAGAAAACTATGTTTCAATGATAGGGCTACCTAGCCCCCCGAATTCCAGCCTATACTGCCATGTTGAAATTTTTGGTTCTCTGACCTTTCTTTGACCTGGGTCATCCGATTTGGCTCACCAACGATCACATCAAAGCAGCTACCCATATGTATTGACTGATGAAATCAGATTTTGAAAATCTTGATTCGTTCGTTGAGTTGATGGACAGACAGACAGGCAGACGGACAACCCATCCTGCCACCTACAATTTTCAATTCGAATTTATGCACGTTTCCTTGCCAGGTGAACATTATGGCTTTCGTGTGGGGAATAAAAAAAGTCTTCAACGCCTGGATTTCCAGCATGCCTGCTTTGATTAACCTAACCTGTCAATATGTTTGGTGTCAACTTTGGAATCGGACTGTGAATGTCTGATGTACCGATGAAGTTGATGATAAAGTTCAGATGAAAATGCGTTAGCAAAATTGACACCGTGGTCGTGGAATCATTCAAGACACCAGCATCAAGATCCAGTTGTTACTTTTCAAATTTCAAAATTAAATGTCTTAATAGTTTGTCGTAGCAAATGAAAAGTAAAACATTAGAGAGAAAGAAATTAGGCTAATATTTAAGATATGCAATAGTAAGCAAAAGCACATCAGTAATAGTGATTGCAACATACATTGTATGTAGTAATGTACAAGTGAATAAATCTTTGTGTGACCATGATCATGATGACATGGTTATTCGAATGGTTAAATTACATTTGTTTTGTTTATTATTTTAGTAACTAACAAAAAAGCTCAGCCAGACCATGAAAATGGAGACCGGCAAGTACATTCTATCGAAAATCAAGCTGATGATAGTCATGAGTCCGGAAGTGATGATTAGGAAGCTAATGAGGAGTCCAGTAGTCGTCAATTGGTAGATGCTGATGAGTAGGGTAGTCGTCATTCAGCAGCTTATTGTACACCATATTTAGATGAAGCCTCGGAAGACGTCATTAGCAATTCCGAAGCCGTAAATGACAATGGACTACGGTGAAGCCAACATGCAACCTGAACCCCCAAAAAGTAACGAAAAAATGAAAAGAAGCACTTGTACATGTGATGTCCTTCAAGACACAATTTTGTCAGTAAATAGTAATAGTACATGGGCACTTCATGAAAAATAGAAGAATATCTACAAAGTAACTTGTTTTACAGCATCGATGTTTGGTATGGTTCTTAATACTTGGAAGAAGAAGAACAGCTGAGCAGCACACACATTTTTTGCTCTCAGACTTGTTATTTTTTTTATCTAACATTAAACAAATTGAAAAAATAGTTTTAATACACCATTAGAAGGCGGAAAGACATATCTCTAACACAGTGCTGCGAAAATAGTCTAAAACTACTTTAATTGTACAATTAATCAGTTATTTTCAAACATAACTATAAGTTGACTAAAGTTGAGATTTTTGAGCTACACAAGGGGAATTGTCAGACCATACCGCACATCCCAAAGCATTGATGGGGGAAAGAGAGAATAAACAGCCCTGGCTGCATTGATGCAAGGAGCATCACCAAACTTACATCCGCTGGGTCCAGGCGGTATACAAGTATGGTCTTTCTGAAGTAAGATTTAAAAATTTTAATCCATGAAGGACGAGATCTTGCAGCCAATTATGACGATGTCAATTTTCAAAATTATTTGAGGACTATACTACAAAGGACTTTATTCATAGCTGCCTTTTAAAACGACAAAATACTAATATTTATTTTTTTACATTTTCACAATGGAAAACAACATGAAATGGAGACGCTGTGCGGCATGCGGGATAAACGCTATGCTGTTAAAATCTGCAGGTCAAGTAAATGGAAGAAGCATCTATTTCAAATATGATTGGATCTGTAAAAACTGTGGAACAGAAACCAACCCACATGGAAATCCAGAAAATCAAGATAATGCAGAAACAACATATGACTTCTCCTCACTACCTTTCAACGACTCCCTGAATCTGTTATCGGAGGAGCCCGTCATTTCAGAAAAGGAAGTAGAATCAAAATACTCATCAATTCTACCTACAGGAAAGAAATTTCTACACATCAACATCAACGGTTTAAAGAACAAATTTGAAGAAGTACAAAATTTACTAGTGAATGAGAACGATATTGTAGTATTTGCCATTACAGAATCAAAACTAAACAGTGAAAGTGATCATGCAAATATGTACCATGTAGATGGATATAATAGCATACGATTAGATCGACCTAACTCAAATCGAGGGGGAGGTTTAATGATTTATGTAAACTCGAATTTTAATTACCAAAAATGTGAACTACCATTTGAGAACAAATCATCGTTAGAATGCACTGTTTTTAAACTAAGTGGTAATTTTTTCAAGTCAATTTATGTGTGCACACTATACATTCCTCCTGACAAAGTAGATGAAAGCGTTTTTGATTTTTTACGCCTACTTTTCTGTTTTTTAAGATCAGAAGAATTAGATTTTATTGCGATGGGAGATTTTAATATTGATTTAATACAATTCTCGACTGAAAAAAGAAGATTATAAATATTTGCAAGGAGTTTAATGTGGCAGAATTGATTAACATGCCAACACGAGTAGCAACTAGACAATTAGGTAAAAACCAATTTTCACAAACAGCAACACTATTAGATCACATATATGTATCTGATCAATGCAAGTTTCAAAACTCAAATGCAATCAGTTTTAGCACGGCATATCATCACCTAACTTATACTGTTTTCAAAAAAATTAAAATGAAAATACCGCCGAAAATTCAAACATATAGGTGTATGAGAAAAATAGATCCAGAAAAATTCAAAGAAGATTTTCTAAAAATAGATTGGAACTTTTTAAACAATCCACGAACACAAAACGAAAGTGCATTAATATTTGAAAAAGCCATAATGGCGTTAGTTGAGAAACACGCTCCACTTAAACGTAAAATAATTAAAGGAACTAATGCTCCATGGTTTACTGCGGAATTGAAAGTGCTATGTAAACAAAGAGACGAGTGTAGAAATAAGTCTCGACTAGACGTATCGTATTTAGAAGAGTACAGAAAAATGAAAAATTCAGTTTCAAATAAAATAAGAGTAGCAAAAAAACTTTTATAAAAATCAGTTCGAAAAAGTGAACAAATCAGAAGACGTGTGGAGAGTAATTGATACTATGATACAATTTAGAATTAAGAGCTCTGTAAAAATTACTAAATTAGTTGACTCAGAAGGTAAAGTTTTAGAATCAGAAAAATCTGAAGAGTCAATTTGCAACCAGTTTGCCAAAGAGTTTATAGTAACCAGTGCAATTAGTAATGTAAGTGACCTACATAACATGGTAAATAATTATGACAATGAGTACAATACATCAAATGAAAATGAAACAAATGACAATGACATAAATATTACAGAAAAAGAAATTATTCAAGCGATCAAGTGTGTTAAAAAATGTAAAAATACTGACTCAA
>JAQFXM010001770.1:0-29265 GCA_034693345.1 Entomobrya multifasciata | reverse complement strand
ATACGAAATGAACAAGTAGTACGAAGTACCTCGCACTACTTAACAAGTAGTACGAAGTACCTCGCACTACTTAATAACCACTATGACCAACATCCACATTGAACCAACAAAATGTGCTACATCACCGCCACTACTTTGTATGCAGTTTCAAGTTTAGCTATGTATACTATGTTATACATTGAGTACAAGCCATATATTGATAAGATAAAACGAGCATTTATGTATTTTGCCATTTTTTGGTAATGCAGCCTGTGAAACTAATGAACTCTATAAGAAAAGAAAAGTGAACAGCAAGTGAAAGCGCAAAAGTATAAGCCTTTCTCGTATTCTCTTAAATTTTTGTGCATATCATCTTTTGCTCCTCTTCTTTCGCTGATTCTTCCACTTGAAATAAAAGTGAAAGTGGAACACTCTTTCGATTCCTTTACTCGATGTCATCATCTTGTAATAAGCTGTAAAGAAACTGAAATTTCTTTATGTGAAAAGAGAAAATGGAGAGAAGGACGTAGAAAAAGTGGAACAAGATTCATAACCGAAAAAGCTTTTTCTCAAGCGACACTACTTGATATTATTTTCCGTCTGGGTTGTGGGCTTTTTAAGGTACTCAAACCTTTTTAAAGTTGTATTAGGACACTAGATTGCTAAAGTGAGTATGATATGGTTGTATAGTTTTGCCTAATATTTAATGTAATAGTATACACTTTTTCGAAGGTTGAAAGGCACTATTATACTTTTTCGCTCAATAGCAGTAATATCATGTTGAAATGATGTACATATTTTTACACGGCATCATCAGCATAATAATATCATCTCATTCGTTCCATCATGACATGATCCCATTCCGTTTTATTCTGCCTTCTACTTTTCAAATTTCTTGTCACGATTCCTTGGGGCTTACCACCGCACACTTGCTCGCACTTGATTTTTCTTGGTCACACTTTTCTTGTGTGAAGCCATAACCATCTTTGCTACTATCTACTAAAAATTTGTCAAGAAATATTTTTATTAAAGTGAGTTAAACTCTGCGTTACTATACATGCTATTTAGAATGTCATTCGACGAGACGGTACTCACTTTTTACTCTTTTGTTTGTGTTTAGTACTAGATTTCGGGTCAAAAAGCACGCATGAAGGGCAAGAACCCAGTTTATTATGATTTCTCGGAACTCGGAACCAACAGTGGCAAATTGGCACGGTTAGCAAGGGTCCCTTGAAGAAAGTTTACGTTGAGCTTTCACCAAGCCAAGCCCCTTTCTTACAGTGTTACATTTTTTAGCACAAGGAATCATAAAATTGGATCGGTTTAATTTACGCAGTAAATACCTTCACGTTTTTGTGAGTATACGGTATGGTATCTGGTATGAGAGTTTTGTTGGGTTGGAAGCAACATCAATGCGTAAAATTATTAAAAACAAAGGATACTACTAGAAGAACGACGGATTTTAACTTGCACCTGTTAACCCAGCTAAATGAGAAAAAGTACGCATGTGTTGAATGCACCTGAGCCAACGAGATTAAACATACTTGCGATACACTAGACCTTTTTGTCGCAATTGAGATCTAGCATCGGGGGTCCAAATCAATTTCAAGTGACAAAAAGAGTTTAAATTTGTAGGAAAATGTTGGACTTGGATCGAAGTTGGATTTAAACAATATTTTGAAATGTTTCTTTAGAATGCTATACAGTACTTACTGATTCAGCAAAAATGGTGATTAAGTCGTTAAGTAAATCTGAACGAACGATCTCAAAATGAATAAACTTAACGTTAATTCAAACTACAAATCGTCCAAAACAAATTGCGTCAAAAAATTGTGCAATGAAAAAGGACATCGTTTTCCTTACACAAGTTTAAATAGACCTTAAAGTTATTAAGTAGGAGGAGTAAGAATACAGATTTTCTTTTTTTGCAAAAATCTGTTTTAAGTTTGCGTTAAACTAATAGCCAAATTTTTACCAGGTCATTCGAAATCTACTATGCAGATGTATACGCAGCCTTATCCTTTAGTTCTCGGCGCTGTTATGGTGTATATTAATAGATTTAGATGGGCAATTTGCTCATCGAACTCAAGCTTCACCGCCAAACTGACTAGAAATATCCACAAAGTATTACGAGGACCAAAATCTGGTCACGTATCACGTCTCTGTGTGGACTCCAGCCAAACTACATGATGACTTTGGCTTCAGCTTATAAAGTAAGGTGGAAAAATGCATAAAACATCAAGAGGAAATGCAGGAAGGAAAAGGAAACTCCTTATTCGTAAGCATTTCCAAGTTTGCTAATACCTTCAGCTACCCACCCGCACTCCTTTACTCCAACGAACTGATTGCCAAAATGTGAAATCATCACCAACATTCTCTGTTTCTTACTGACTTGACTTGCATAATTTTTCGATCCTTTTCGCCCGTACGTGTCTTCGAGTGAAATCTGACCGAATTCAATCTGCAGCCAAGAAATGTGAAATCTTATTTCATTGGCGGCAACAGCAGCGGTGATGGCCGTGGTGTGTGGTGTCATGTAATAATAAGTAAGGTGGTAGTGGTATAATAGAAATGATTCGGGATAGATGATTACAAAGTCACCAAGAAAAAGGAGAAAGCACGATGTAGCGAGAAATTCTTAATAATAATTCCACCAGCTTGTGTGTCACACACAACCACAAAAACCGTCATCTCAAATTTTCCATTATTTTCTTCGTCATCCTTGTGTTTGGCTTCAGACTTGGTATGCGTGTTCGTTGCACAATAGCTTGGAGCATTTTTAGCTTTTCTTTTACTATAAAAGTTACATGGCATAGGTATATGAAATACAAAGAAGAAAAAGGAGAAGATGTATTTTAAGACAAGACGATTAATGAGGTTTCTCTACATATTTCTTAATGAAAAGAAAAAAATATCAACTCATGCAGTAGTGGAGACCGCAACTTGATATGCAACAGTGTGTAGTCTCACATTCGCAGTCTAGAAAATCTTTGGTGTAGTAGCAAAAAAAGATGATAATGTGATTCTTAATGAGATCCAGCTTCATATTTTTTGGAGAGAACTTATATTTACTTCCTGGTGTTCAACGGGTGGCACAATGATAAATAATGGAGCCGCGGAAACCTTAAACGGGGAACGGGGACTGAATATAGTAAAGCCCGGAAAATCGTTGAAGTCTACTTCATCAAACGTTGGTGATGTATATTTATTCAAGCAATGAAGTAAAAGAGTCGTAAAGTTGAGGAAAAATGTACAGGCGGAAGTACAGAAAATAGTACGTTAATATGTATGCGCATGTGGTCATGTCTTGTGTGGTTGGTGGGGTAAATTTCCCTTTCCCTTTTTATGTGTAAATGCTCGTAAAATCGTAATACAGGCAAAAAACTGTTATGCAAATATTTGTGTGGCTTGGTGGAGTGGGAGTACATGCTGATCTGATCAGATTGATGTATACAATTATTGTAGCTTGTATCCAGTTTTCAGGCACAATTAGAAGAGATTCTGATATAAATCCTAGCAAATTTTCCCACATTCGTCATGTTTGTGTGTTTTAATCTTTTAGTATTTTTGTTAGATTTAAATTAGTGCGTGGATGTTGAATTACGAAAGACATACAACATAGTTGAGAGGAAACACTGGAGAGAGTAAAATAATAGTGCATATTTTGTATAGTAAAAAAGTATAGTACCTCTTACAAAAATATGCTACCTGAAGCATGTAGTACAAAGCACTTTTAGTATAAAAATAAATAAAAATGAATAATTTAAATATATTCTTTAGTTATGCTTTTAAGCATGCAATGATAAATATCGAAAAGTGTATTATAATTTGTATTTATTCAATAGGTACAATTGGTACAATAGATTGCAAACTTCAAGTTTATGTGAAATGTGAACTTCAGTATACGTCGACTGGCCAGTCATGCATTTTTCAGGCGAACTATTTTGGCTGTATTAGTTTTTCCACTTGTTTCTTTCGTTCACAATTTTACTTTGATTTACATCTTTTACTATTTCACCACATCATTTCCAGCTATATTCGTCCCTGAGGTGTTGCTTGTGGGTAAAAATCATATGCATTATACTACATCCATACATACATATTCAATACTGCAAACCGAATTTACTTGCAAGACTACTTTAGCTGGCACTACTTGGAATTTGTTATTACCTAACATAAAACCAGCATAGCAGAATTAAGCCTACTCAAGCCCACACACAAAAAGGAAAAAAATATGCGAAACTCATAGGAATTCAGTATTCAGCTGCATCATTGTTGTGTGTGGTTAACTACGTGGCAAAGCAATAATAATTATTCTTATCCATCTATCCAGTCAACGAGCTGAGGCAATACTAAAACATAAGAGCTTTGTTATTCTTCGAAAATGACTGGCTGTGGGTGGCAGCGTTGTAGCTATAATATTCAAAAGCAAACATTTGCGAGGGATGTGATTGCTCCCTGGATAGAAATTTCATGAGATTTCACAAAGTAAGGCAAACAGATGAAATATTAAGACTCTTATATCAAACAAGTAATAATATATGTACATACATTCTAAGATAGGCATGCATAAAGTAAAAATAGCATGTAGAAATAATATGTATGTAAGAATTTACTTTATGATCGCATTATTCATTACACATCACGTGGTACTCTTGGGAAATTGAGAAACCTGAGAGAGAAAAGTTTCTTGTTTTGATTGAATGGGCACAGCGGAACCGATAGTTAGTAATGCCTTGAGGGAATTCAGTTCACGCTGAAAAGTTTACCCGTTGCATAAAATGTATATCTGCTGAAGCTACACTTTCAATAAAACTAGTCCAATAACAGGCAAAATACATACACATGTAAAGATCTATGATTCATGATGCATTTTACAGAATAACTTTCATGAAGAATTGCGAAATTTATATTTTCTTGAAATCACCTATAATTAACCTGATTTAGTAGTGGAAATATAAGAGCGTAAAACTGATTTTATGAATGTCATGTCATAATGAAGTAATAAACTGTTTCCTGCTTGATTCTATTACTGATGGGTCTCAACTTAATCTTTATATCATTCATTGCTCTCTTGAAGGTTACACTGTGTAATTTTTCAATTAAACTAACTAACTTATCACTCCCTTCATCTTTCATTTTATAAACATATGTGTATATAAAGTATTTCTTATATGAAAAGTGTTTGGGGAAATTCGAATGCATTATTTTCATAGGTTCCTCCATCATCCACACAATCGCTAATTGAATCGAGTGTAGAATATAATCGCCATCTGTTCTGCAAGTTCAAGAGAAATCCAGATAATGCAATTACTGCACTTCAGTTTCTCTTTCAATCAGAGTAAACGTATTGCTCCCTTTTTAATAAGTTTCTTTCTGATTCATTGTTCATTGCAAACTGACGGGAAAATTGAGATGTCAATCACGATACGCTTACTGGATATCTTACATAACATAACAACATGATTGTAAGTTTTGTGAAGAATACACAATTTGACTGTTCCTCTTTTAAGTATAGAAGTCACAATGTTCTTGATTCCAGTAGGTAATTTTGCAGCAGAAAAAAGGGACTCAAGAAATAATCCTAAGAACAACCACACAAACGTGATATAGTAAAGGTATGTACAATTCCAAAAAGGAAAGATTTCGGCATAACTTTTTGGCAAATACTACATTCCCCTCATGCGCATAAACTATATTCGTATCACTTAACTTTAAAATGAGGATTAGGTAGCAAGAGTTGTATATAAAAAGAAGTAAGTTTAGTTTTGCCTCATTTTGTTGAAGTCTAAAATTATGGACAAAAGTTAAGATAAATAAATATAAAGATCACTTCATGTTTTATATAAAAGTTTGATTAGCTTTGGCGAGTGCCTATATCTAGCTTGTATATACATCACTTTATTTATTGTGTTTTATTGTGATACTATTTTTTCATTTCAAGGGCTTTATAAAAGACAACAAACTGAAGATATACTAGCAAGAGGAGGAGAGATGCATTATGCTTGGCAAATTGTTCCTGTTAGATAAGGGCTTTTTACATGAATCCCTAGAGACATTCGCCAGTTGGCACTATAAAAAGAACATCACTAAATTCGCCGCGCCGCCAAGGTAGTCACTTCGACTATACCTTCAGGTTTAACTAATGCAAGTAAGTACACAAGCATAAGTTATGATGACCACATTGCTGCTGCATTCTCTCTGGATGATACACGTTTTAAATCCATGTTATTCCAGAGAGAAACAAGTATGCTTCAACTTACTCCTACTTCAACTACCTTACCTTCCAACAAAAATTTATTCTTGCCAAAACTTTGTCCGGTATGCCTTGTTCTGTGCATTGCATCGCACTTTTAAACCCAGAAGGTTTTTACACTCACTTTCAGGGTTACAAAAGTTTCCACCAAGTGGAGTCCAGAAAGAATATGAAAAAAAGGTTTTTGGGCTGTCCTCTCCTTATTATCATTTCTGCATTTTGTAGGCTCGTTGAAAATTCAGCTGAGGATATGCAGCTAGCTAATAAAACTTATCCATGTAGAAAGTACAATAACATTAGCTGATATACTAGTATGTGTTTTATACTCTTATGACGAAGTAATACGGTTATAAATAGCATCTGTGCTTGGAAAGTGTCAACTTTCACTATATTGATGTCGCATGTAACGACGACGAAGCTTGTTGTCTGCTAGTAGTAGTCCAGTGGTGTGGATTCAAGTGTCTTATTATAAACACATCTAAAAATGATTTATAAAAGGTACTGAAACGCAGTACATCTACCAACGGCTGATGTCTTGTTTGTGTGAAAGAAGTGAGTGCAACTTTCAGAGCTTGTTCTAAAAAAAATAACTAATAGGCAATCGGGTTCAAGGATATATCCTTTTTGAAAGGAGTTTTTAGTGAATAATATTTTTGTGTATCTTTTCTAGGAGCAAATGTTTAGGATGAACGTAATAATGTATGTAACTTGAGAAGTGAAACTTGTTCTTGTGGAGATCTCGTTTCAACTCATCTCGTCCAGTGGTAGTACTTACTCACCAAGGGTGAAATAAGAAGCTGCTCTTGGGTGATTTGGTTTGGTGTGTGATCCCACTTGCCACCATATTGAGTAAACAGATATGTTTTCGAGCAGGTGGTGTTTACGGAACCCCCAAATCCCAACCGAATTCAAATTGAATTTTTACTACAAAAAATGAGAGTACTTGCTTTTTTGTACTTTCACTGTTTTTTTAATCAAAGTAATATTGAACAGAGTATTTGTATTCTATCTAAAAAAATAATTTTAGATTATATCTACCACCATTTATATATGGATTTTTGATTTAATTTATTCCTGTTTTCAACAACAAAATTTGATCCTATTTTAATGGTTTGTTTGGTGTGGGTGCGACATATAGAATCAGTTTTTAAAATGATGATGTTTACCGTTTTCGAATGTAGTAGGTTCCAAGAACTCTTTGCATAGATCTCTACCGATCTCTTTCGCATTAACTTACGAGTGGGAAATGTATACAAATTGAGGTTTACCTGTTTTTCTATCTGCCCACTGGTAACTACATTGTTGATAAATAATATGGTAGTTCACTTATGTCCAAGAGTACAATCTTTGATTTATGTAACATTTGATATTTGTAGATAACTCCAGATTTCCCCACTCTGTTTGCTAGCTGTCAATGATAGGTTAACAAAACCAAAGTTTACACCATGTATGCATCTTGAAGGCAAAACGTGACTAGTGATAGATAAAAAGCTGTGCACGGAAATCCTATTTCATTTTCTTGAGCTTGAACCTCTGATCAAAACAAATAATATCACGAAACGATATATGACACTTCCACCTTTCAATTTGCAAGGACAGCTTTCCTGAAGTTTTTGCACACCTCCTTTCAACATTCTTTTTTATGTGTGTTGAGAGAAAGTACACTTCATGATAAATAGAAAATGATATTTGTATAACTTGAGAAATGAATCAATTTATTTCATGATGATGTTGTAGCACGTAGAAAAGTGGATGAACGAGTGAGAGAGATGGAAACGGGAAGTAAACTTGTCAGTTGTTCATTGAGTTCTACGTCAATGCAATACATGGAAAAGGGCTATTTCTGGAACATAATTCAAATAAAGTATACTCGAATACGTGTGAGTACGCAACAACCTTATGAGATTATAGTTTTTGGGGAAATGTGACACTTTTGTAAATCCCCATATCACATATTTACCACTCCTCTTCTGCCTACATTCTACATCAATCTCTGATATAGCACACAAAATAGACGTTTAGAATGCAATACTCTATGTCTATTTCAAACGTTGAAACGTGCTTGTTTACGGGGATAAATTATTTAGAGTTTTTAATAATCAGACATGCTACTTCAACAATGCTTTGGCAATCTATCATTATCTTTTATTTCCAATTGTGAGAATACTTGCTACAATAAGTGTATGTATGTATGTATCATTTAAAAAGCCCTAAAGCACGTTTCAATTGAACAAGATATTTAATCACTGCTTTTATAGTCCAAAGAACTCAAAATGTTTATATAGGTTATCTCTAGTACGTCAGACGAATTTATACATATATGTAACATTGCTTGTGCTCCTTGCTTTGTACTACATTATATTTTACTTGAAAATCTGAGACAATGACAAATTACAAATGTAGCAAAATCAATGCCCAAATTTAACTTGAGCAAAATAAATAGAATCGGTGACCTTCTTCCTCCCGTATTGATATCAGGATCACGCGTTTCGGAAAAGGGATCACGTCACAAAAAGCGAATCATCAAGCTAAGTACACAATTTATCCCATTCGTCTACAACATCGATCCTTATTCTTTCTCAAAATGAATTGTTTTGTCTATCCTCTGTCATAGGTTAATAGAATAAAAGGAATAAGAAACCCTTGAGGGCATAAGCGAGCACTTCTAACAAAATTTTCTTATCCCATTTCAAATACGTATTTCCAAGAATTGTCTAGTCTTAAAATGGAGGCCAATCCCATTTTACTTGCAGGTAATAACAAAAAAGACGGAAAGTGAAAGGATAACATGCAGCTTAAACTTCAATAACTTCATGATCATCCTATCATTTTACCCTTAGTATTAGCAAGAGCAGCCAAGCCTACTATCAAACTCACCCTCATCCATCTTTATTTTCATTTCATTCGTGGTTTTTCAGATGGTCGAATCGTACACAACGAAGAAAATGAATTACCATAATAGCATCTCTCTTTCGTTTTGTCTTGCATCTTTTCTTAAGGATTTTTTATAGATGAAGAAAAGAATATTGTAGAAAGTTTACATGTTTTAAACAATATAACAAGAAAAATCAATGGCCATACAAGCTTTTAATTTCAAAGATTTACATGAATAAGTGGGTACTAAAGCCATGAGCCAACACACCTCACAAATCCTCTGAAAAATTCCCAGTGGTGCGGACGGATTATTGATACAAGTTTATGGCTAATAGTTTTTAATACCAGTACACGTGTGGTGTCAATACAGTATCAAAAAAGGTAGAGAAAAAAAAAATATTATAATCACTTGTGAGATCAGATCCGTCTGCACTTGTTGGGTCCCATAAGGGTTAAAGACCCTTTACCCTTGGCAGAGTACTTTCATGTGCAAACGTTGAACAGGAAAAGGATCTCAGTTAACAATATCAGGAGATCAAACCCACGTCCACTAAATTCCCTTTTCTTTGTAAAGCGTTTTACGATTTTTCTTTTCTTCACTTTTCTGCTAAAGCTACAGACAGAAAAAAAGGAACTATCTCCATATATTCGTCTTAGCATTTATTATATATGCGTAGCAAGTGGAAACACTTACATAAGTAGGCAGTTGGAAAAATAATCCATTTTCTCCTTTTTTCTCTGTGAAGTTTAATCTTGTCTGTAAGGATGTCTTATACATGCATATCTCACTCAAGTGTGTGGTATGGTGGTATAAAAACTCCTGAATGCAGATTTTTCTAGGTAATCATTATATTATCATTATTGATTCCTTAACCATATCGTTTTACTACCAGAATTATATAAAATATATAGAAGGTATTCATAAAGCATTTTGGTGAGTGGAGCAATCTTCGCAATAAAAGTATTAAGCCTTCCTTTCTTACATAAATGGGTGTACGCAAGTTAAATACAAATACAATCCTCTTCAAAGCCAAGCTTCTTTTTTGACAGAGAAAGCCGAGAAAAGCAGAAAACCTGGAGTGGAGAGTTTTTATAGCTGTATTATTGTTCGATTCGGTCGGTGTGCTGGTAAAAAATAGTAAGCCAGTTCAAACTGATAAGTTTTGTATCGACATCAACCAATGAAAAAATAATATAAAGAAATACATACGGTGTGATAGACAGAGAGAAGAGAAGAAAGTGGTCTTCATTCTTGTTCTGGTACGCTTGCTATTCGCCTTAAGCTATATAGAGGGTACCACAAACAACTGAAATGAGATTTTTCATCGACGATGTTGAATACGCTTTCTTCCTTCCTCCCATCCACCTTTTCCTCGAAGCAAGAGTAAAATACATATATAAAAGTAAAGGAGAAAAAACTTCGTTGGGGAAGCTGTCTTGTCGATTGTGTGTACTCAGACTCGTGCTGCTTGTCTGTCGAGGGTTCTAAAAGTAGACCTCTCTCTAAGTCAGCAGCTAAATAAGAAGAATGGAAATACGATTTGAAAAAAGAATTGAAAACAGTGGTTGGTTTGTTGAAGGTTGAGAGTAGTGAATAAAACTACTTTTAAAAAATCTTGTTAAAGAAAAATAAATATTTTTATTTTCCTTTGCATTTTTACACTTGCCATAAAACTAGTTTAATAAAGTTCATTCTATTTTTTGTTATATACTCAATGTAAATGTGCGCAATATTTCTATGAAATAAAATATGTATTGATTTTAAACAGATGAACCTTCTGGTTAGTACTGTGTCATGTCTGTTTTGGACCAAGACCAAAGGAGCATATTAGAAGAAAGGTAGTACAAAACAAAATTTTCTTTTTATTCATTTGTGGATTGCTATGCTTAAAATGCTCAAATGACATGAACATCAATATTTACAGCTGCACTCTGGCAAGTGAATAAAAACTAAGGACAATAGGGATTATTATGGGACTGGAGACCCACTTTGCATAGAAATAAGAAAGTAAAAACTTTTATTGCAGTGAAACGGAACAAACAAATGAACCTTCTTCTTAAATGATTGCACAAAATGAATAAAATTTACAGTTGTATTAAAAAGGAAAGGATTTTTTACTGAACACAACAAAGAAAACCACTTGAAAATCACTTTTGTAAAGATTTTTATATGGAAAATATGGTATGTACATAAGGTAAACAAGGAGAACATAACGAAAACGTCAACAAGTCTCAAAAATATACATGTGAAAATTGTATATATGTAGATATTCATCGAACAAGTATATATTTTCCATATTGCCTACAAGAAATATTGTAAAGAAAGTTTCTAAAGTGAACTAATCCTCAAAATATTATTGATGGTTGTATAAATTTATGGGAACGATATCCTCATCATAGTTGGTAGCTTGTGTACTTTTCTGCTTACATTTTAGCCTACTTTTGGAAAGTTCATGTGAATGTATTTTTGTACACGGATATTTATTTACGAGCTCTATTCATATTTTTATATCATTCGAGTATTTCTAGTGGAATTGATGAACACTTTGAAAGGTAAATAATATGCAAGCATAAATGAATAAATAACAAAAAATATAACCGCTATTCTTTTTTAAATTCCTTTTCAATTCCTCTTTGTAGTTTTCCTCATGCATGTTGACTGCTATGTAAATACTCGTGTTTCTGTTTGCTTCAATGATGATTGGAATAATAATAAACTACTCTTGTAAACTAAAAATGTAAAAAACCCTCGGCAAAAGCTCAGCTCAGCAATACTTTATTTGTTTGCACAAGCAAACAACATTCCACTCACGTCAGCAGGTACAGAAATATAACGAAAAGCTACAAAAATGTTACTACGATTGTTTTCTCGATGATGATTGAAGCGTGTACACAAACTAGCAAAAAATTAATTGCGAAGAAGATGCAGCAAGCAAGAAAGCATCTTGTATAAAAACTTCACTCTAGCTTTTTCATCGCAGTGCTGTAATATGTAATCTGTGATGAGCTACAGGGTAGCCAACCGTAAATAAGAGAGCTATGTAAGAGTAGGAGGAATTGTGAAAACTGATTTCTTTTTCTAGGAAAAAAGTTTTGTAATAGGCATTCAAGTTGACGCATAGACAGACCGATGGTTTTTTTACCAGAAAGAGTGAAAACGAAACCCCGTAGCGGTAAATAGAAGAAGAGTGAATTGTGTGAACGTGTGTGTGTAAAGTAGAGAGTGAGAATCCAACTTTTTACGTATAACAACAGACATGTGGGGAGTTATTGGAATGGAGAAATTAGGACTCACAGGAAGAAGTAAAAACTGGTATTAAAGGATTTATTGGAAGCTCCAGGTTACGTTGTGTGTTCCCTACTGTTATAAACTTCATGTTTAGCAGGGTCCTTGTTCGTAATATCCGTGCAGGATCTCTCTTCTTTTGTCAGAGAGAAAATGATTGTGATGGAAAAGTATTTTACCAACACTAGCCATTCAGACTGCATACCAAGTTGACACGTAGCAAAGGTGGATGAAGAAGGAAAGTAGTAAAAAGGTGACTGAACTAAATACAAAACCAAACTAAACCAACGACATTAGTCAGCTAATCATGTTACCATTGAATTTTTCTCTTCCTTTTTCATGGAAATGTGCATTAAGCCTGATCAACATTTATAATGAATCAGACCAAAAAACTATCTTTGTAGTTTGTTGTCTCTTGTCTTAACTTTCTATTGTCACTGAGTATCAAATAGGCAGTCCATGTCTAGTGATTTTCTTGTAAAGGCTTAATAGGGATTCATATCAGATCAGACGGGAATGTAACTTTTCCTTTCTTCCTTGAAATTTAATTGTGTAAGTTGATAGTTAAGGAGAATTCTTGACATAAATAGAATGTTTCATTCGGGTAGAATTGTAACGAGTAGAATTAAATATATACCTATTGCCTATTATGATTATGCTTATTGACTGATTGTGAATGAGAGCCAAATCAGTTCGGAGGATACGCAGAACAAATACAGAATTTGGACTTATGGGTACTGGACAGTACCATAGGACATGTCAGTTGTAAAGATTTGAGAAGGAAGCTTAGTAGCGGAATTTTTCAGGATTGGTAGTTGGATGGAACACAGAGAGCACGTATCAAATACAATGGACGATGGGTTGTTTACTTTGATCCGGACTCTGCTCTGATTTCCTAGAGCTTTTCTGAAACTATGTATACTTTCCGGTCTGATAGACACTGAATGGAATAGACCTTAAGTCATTAATGTCTAAAATGTCCACATGTTTTGCCGTTTTGCTATATTTTGTTAGAATACTTACAAATCTAATAATGAATTCGAAAAATCAGGGAAATCTCATAAATGAATTTGTATCCAGCTTTGACAAAGTAGCAAAAATCAAATTTGGTCTTGAGACTGACTTTTCAGAATGATATATAATATGTTTAATTTCTGAAACGTCAGTTAAATTTATGCTGTCAGTGAACCCCACGGCGTTTGTGATGATGAAAATAATAAATTCTTTAATAAAATTTTACTTTGTGTATATATCAAATTATGAAACATGTTATTTTACGTATCAACAATTTTTTCTTTAAAATTTTAAGGTACTGACAGTTGTTGCAGCACAGCCTGTAACCTTTCAGTGTTTATACAGAGTGAAGTCATACAGATTGATATTATTCAACGTTGCATGTGTGATGAAGTAAATTCACAAACATTGTTAATTCATTGAACATGATACAATCATACTTTTATTTTTTTCCCCTTTTTCAGACATTTCCTTGTTCCAAGAATTATTGTTTATATTCTCATGATCTTGGCAGCTCCCTCCGGACAGAACCAATTTACCATTTTGAATTTTCCATTTCAACAAACTCCTGTACTCGTCGTAAAACGAACATATGCAGGCGGATACATACTTTAAATATGAACTCAAATGAAAAATAGCAGAACGAAGCCCAAAAGCTTTTTGTGATATTTTCAGACAGTTCTTTCATCTTCATGTCAGATACATTATTACTCCTATACGGCCCAACAAAAAGCACAATCCGTTTTCATTCCGCTAACGCAATTGTAGTGTCTATTTGTAACATTTCAACTCATTCTTTACATTAGACTGTTTACATGCATACGTAAAAAGAAAGCCAGTCCGCACTCCCCGCCGCACATGCTGCTTACAACTTGGTGGTACTCACTCAGCTTGCATGGCATGCTGGCATAGTCATCCATCATTATTAAATACCCCCGCAATATTATTATTACCTTACTATCTTATGCAGTTGTGCCTATTATTCCTCGGCTTCTGTGGTTTTCCAGAGAAACTCCTCACAGCAGAAAAATCTCCCACAAAAATACAAGCACGTAAAAAGGGAAAGTCACTCAGGGAAAATGTACGTGAGAAAAAGCTCAGCTAATATCACACCTAAACCATTGCCACTGCACTGCCTTCTTTAGAAACGAATACAATTCACTTGGTAAAATGAGAAATGCAACAGATTTCTCAAAGTTACGACGAACACACAGATTTTGTAAGTCTTGGAAATGAAGCTGATGGAAAGATGGATATTATAATGGGCTGGTTTTTGTGGAAAGTATCTTCAGTGGCAAAAGGCATAAGATGAATTTCCTTTGTATACTTTTGCTTTCTCTAAACACAGTGGCCTGTCTAAATCATAACATAGGTAGTTTTACGAAAGAAGAAAACCAGATTCTTCAAAAGAATAGAAAAGGAAGTTCAGCCTATGAATCTTCCTAGTTTGTACCTACCACACGTCAGCAAAGAGATGAAAAGCATTACAATCGTGAGTTTTATGTTCACCATCACCATTTTGGTCATCATCATATTGCAGTCATCACCAAAGAAGTAGAATGAGCTGCGGCAATAGTATAAAGCTAAAAAAACTACAAAGTAGGGAATACGATGTTGATGGCATTCGTTGTTGTATATTCTATTCTAGTTTTCTTTTCATCTGGTGTTTATATTATATTTTTCTGTAAGAAGATTAGAGCTAAAAAGAAAGAAACCAAAAGGACATGTTTGAACAAAGGGAGTGGTGGGTTGTATAAAATGAAACTGGATGTTTTATGTTGCATGAGGCACGCTTTTATGTCCTGTTTATGATGATGATGGAATATTATGACCGTTATACTAGTGGTTTGGGGGCGGGAGATTTACGGAATAAAATTCAAACAAGTTTTCTTCGTCTCATGTCATATGTAGAAAATGTCATCATTACAGACCACTACTCAGTTTTCCTTTTTAGTGGTGGTGGCAATGGGATACACAATAAAGCAACTCAACAAAAATGTCATTTCTTCGTTGTGTTACGCACCACTACCGCATACCGCACTACTGGCTCGACCACCTTCCTACTAACAATATGACCAGTTGGTTTCATTGTCGTCGCCATTACTGAGGTAGAAATGATGAAATGGAAAACCATTTTTAGTATTAAAAAGAAAAGTTGTTTTAAGAAAGTACAGCAATATATTTCAGTGTCAATGCTATCCAACAGTTAAGCTGGAAAAAAGCCCTATGCCCTTTCTCCAACTCCCATAGGAAATAATCATGATGATTAAATAAGAAAAAACTTCGATTTATTTTGTAGAGAATATAAATCTTATAAACAATTGGTGCTGATAAACAAATACATAACAACATTCTCAAACGTTGTAATATTTTTTTTGGTAGACAGTCCGTATCGGTATTGTTGGCTAAGATGGAAGGGTAAAGTAAAAGGAGATGGTAATGGAAGGGTTTTATGATGATACAAAACTTTTTCTCTTGAATTTTCGCAATTATTCAATGTACAAACGGCTCTCCTCTTTCTATCTTTCCGGGAGACTAGCAGTATTAAATGATGGAGAAAGAAAACCACACGTTTGAACAACACAGGAGAATACAGAAAAGTGTAGAAAACACTGTTGTTGTTGTGTTTTGTGTAGAGTAGTAAATGTGTCCGTGGTGTGTATTTTAATGGGAAAAGAATGAGGATTAGTGGAGATGGATTTGGTCATCTGCGCTGGGCTCTTATTTTGTGTGCTGCTGAATTGAATAAACAGGAATATCGGTTTTCGCGTTGGTAAAATATTTTTTGTCACTCGGCAAGACAAGAATTGCGGTGATGGTGGCAGTGTGCACGACGACGTACGCATTACGAGAGAACAAGAAAGATGTGCTTATTCTGCTTCGACAACTTTGAGAGCATTACTATATAACAATCCATGTAAATATAGGTGAATATATTCTTACAGGGTTTGGCCTCTAAAAAACTACTCAATAGAAGAAGATCCGCTTTCTCTTTGCATTTCTCCTTTTCCTCCTCTTTTCCCATTAACGCCCTCTCATTGAGTGTCACCCAAATACGAATTATCATCATGAAGCGAAAGTAAACTGAAAATAGTGTGTACACACAACAAAATAATGCATATTGCCTTTTATATGTACATACCACTTTCACCACGCCTACCACCCATTTATTTGTTTATCTGTTGGCCGTTAATACTGAAGAAAAAATCTGATAGTGATGTCGAAAAAAGGAGTGCACATTATATACGTTTATTATATGTGCGTAGGAAGCATTACCTTATTGATTTCGGATTTTTCATTGTGTTACCAGAATATTCTTTTGTGGTAGGTAAATATCTGCGCAACAAAGTCCATTATCGTTATTTTTCCTCTTCATTTTTGGGGAAAGTAAGTAGACTTTTTCGGTAGTCAAATGTTTCTTGAAAGGATAGTTGACAATGAGATATTATTTTATTGTTTATTGTCAACAAAATTCCCTAACAAATAAATGTACCGTTACTTCGTGTGAAAAGTTTTCAGGGTTCTTCCAACTAACAAGTGTGGCTGATTCTATGTATTATGAAATGATGTAATAAGATACATACAAACATCCTGCATCACATTAACCAACACTTTTGGATAACGAGAAAACGATATTTTGGACGAAAATAACAGGAATGCCAAGTCGGAGAAGCGTTGATGAAAAACATATTAATGTTGCTTTTATCATTTTCTTGATAAATTATAATTTCTCAATAACTTATGGGGAAAGATTGGTGAAAACACAAAGACAACGCAAAAGGTGACCATGTGTGATGGAGACAACATGAAGTTAATATAGTAAACAATTTCATGATGTGAACAAAATTATATTCGGCGATTCTACCGCTTTATAATTAGACATAGACATGAGGTTTGCCTAATTTGTGAAAACAATTAAATAATGGAGATGTGATTTGTAGCATATATGTAAAGTGTATATTCTTCACTGCACATCTTCCGTATCGATGCGCATCAAAACTTCAAATGTATTTCTGATTCTCCTTGAATGATTACATTTTCTCATATTTCGCTGTTTCGTAATAATGTATCTATTCATGCATGGCTTACAAGCGCTGGTGCAGAAATTTTAAAACTAAAATGCACATTAGTGGTTTTGTAATAAATTTTTAGTAATACATGTGACTTTATTGCTTTCATAAATGTACATATTTGGAACAAACTTTTTCCAGTCGAGTTCATCAAATTGAACCTACTTCAAAATTCATATTTTTTGAGACGTTAGTTCATTGTCCTTGGTAAAAAAATACTGCCTCCAGGTGCGGCTGGTGGTAAAAGTAACATATTATGAAACTTGGGTTGTTTACCATTCTATTGTATAAATGTAAGTTCAAAAAATCCTGCTGGCAAAATATGCCAGCAAAAAGGCAAGCAAAGAAAGCAAATTTATTAAAATACAATAGGTGTCCTTTCAAGAAATATGGTGCAAGGAAAGTTGAAAGAAAAAAAAATTCGACCTACACACTAGATGATTATTACACCTTATTCCACTCTTTCCATATAATAAGTCTGAGTACCGCCTAGGGTTTTCCCTTTTGTTTAAAATATAGACAAATGCAACGAGTCAATAAAAGTAGCAGGCGTTTACGAAATGAAACATTGTACACATAAATTTTAAAGCTAATCTGGGCCATGCTTGTCACGTGCAGATTTTGCATTATTGGCTATTCAAAAATAACCTTGCAACTTGTACGGATCATTACCAAAATTATGTGCACCAGAGCCGTGGAATTGTTGCCCTTTTATCATAATGACTAAGCAAACTTTTTTTGTGCATGTTAAAACATGGAAAATATAATGAAACAGTTAAAAATACTGAAAATAAAAATAAAAGGGTGTTCATGTGTAATTTTCAGACGGCACAGACTTTGTCTTTTGGTTCTATCCTTTTGAAGTTCAAAAAACAAGTAAAATTAATGTATTTTCTAGAATTTTTAACTTCAAAGTAAAGCCAAGTTTTGTTTTCATAAAACATTGAAACTAGTACGTAATGAAAGAAAACAAGGAGGAAAAACTGCAAACGCTAAGGAGAGAACAAAGCCTTTATTTTTCGAATTACAAATAAAAACACGGTTTACTGTTCACAGGAGCAGATTACGCTTGACAGCATCTTAATCATAACATCAAACAACCTGACACCGTTGCAAAATACACAAAAACACACAAGTAAAAAAGAAATATTACGTCAACTAGTTCTTTAGATTAGTGTACTCAACAGCAATGGAAAGTACAGTGGTAAAAATGTAAGCTTCAAACTACAACTTTACAATAAATGGGAAAATATATGAAATTTTCAAGGTTTTGAGTTATTCTTTGAATACTAATTTATACATAAAATTTATTGCTTACCGGATTAAAATTAAATTACATTGCTTTTAAAAACCCGTCCCCCAAGTACCAAAAATTTTGGGAATCAAATACCGAAAATTCAGCCTCTTTCCCTTGCTCGTTGCAGCTTATGACATTTTCAGTACTTTAAACCCTAATTGATTTAATCATGCCAACAAAAATTCATAAGTTTGGTTTTGAAAAATAAGTCATTATATTGCAAACCATTTCCCACATCATAGGATCCGATTGTCTGGCAGGTTATCCAACCAGTAAAATCATTGCGTCTTGTTTATAAGTCAAACATATTACCTAACAAATAACTGGAAAAGTGAATAAGTAAACTAGGTATATGTTTGAACATGTGTCATACTCATGTCATTGACATTCAGCTCACACTTTTATCTTTTGTGTGAAAGATTTCAAGAGAATAAATCACTCTGAATGGTTAAAGGAAACCGCATATGGATTTGGAAGAGACGACTGTCGTTTGAATCCTTGATCAAGGGATAATATTTGCGTAACCAACTTTTGAGGTTATACTACGAGCACGTGTCAAGTCAAACGTAAATTTATATATTAAATACTAAATCTTTAACTTTTTGTATTGATGTAAATTTTGTTTCGTCTACAACGCAGACAATTTTGTACACTGCATGAATTATTTTCAATCCCGACGTCTGAGGCTACATATCTGTAATTCAACAATCATCATGTTTCTCGAGCATTGAAGCTTTGAGATATGAGCTTTGCTGGGAGCCATCCATTATCCGAAATCATAAAGATGCATGTATGTATGTACAGATACATATGTATATTTAAAATAATCAAACAAGAAGAAATCCAATACAACATTTGTTTCTTTGTTGGCATTTTTCGAATAAAATTGTTCAAATTCCAGACTGCACAAAGTGAAAAGATATCGACCAAAATAGACTGAACGAAGAAAAAGCAAATAAATTCAACGACAATCATCATGCCAAACCACAAACACAAATTTCAATTACACTTGTAGGCTATGTATTTTCTTGATATTGCAGAGATTCGATTTTTTATTATTATTACACGTCCCATACACATAGATATGATCCATTACAAATCTAAGCATATACCAAGATTCTTTTTATATCAAGATATAAAAACTTTTTGGTATATAATACAATATCCATCCATCCATCTTTAAGTTATCTTTTTTTCATGTATGTAATTTTTTAAGTTTCGTATTGGGAATATCCGGCCCAAGGAAGCAAAAATACTGGATTCTGATTCCTAAAGCAAAGCTAACCAGATCACCGCTACTTTTCTGTTAGTAAATCGACTTAGGGATATAAATATACTTTGGCTGCTTTATTTATTGCTACCGGTTTCCTCTCAAAACTCAATAGTAGAGTTGGTAGTTTGTCTCAAGTTTGGATATCCATCCGCGTAGATAAAAGCTAGCAATCACTCAGCATTCAGAAGTGCACATATTTGAACAAAACTTTCTTCGGCCACTTTCTCTGTATTACATAGCCAATGATTTTAGATTGTTTAACCTCTAGCCACATCACTTACTCCAGTAGAGATTGAACATTGAGTGGGATGACAAGTAGAAACATTCTCGTAAAAAAGTCTCAGGGTCTCGACCAACAAATCTTCTTTATTATTATATATGACCCAGTGTTATACGCAGGATTTTGCTCTGAAGTTCCCCTTATTTTCTTCTTCTAACAGTTCCAAGATCAATGAAAACAAAATAATACGATACGTGTAAGCTTTTCCCAGAAACCAGACAGCGAAACAATTGAAGTCATTAAGAAAGTTTGTATTTTTTTCTCTATGAAAATTCCCCAACACTAATTTTTTTTTAAATTACAGGACCATTATCGTAGTATACATAAATTGGAAGGAATTTTTTTGGCCTTTTTATGTAACACTGGTTGGAGATGTCAAATTACAATATATTATGCAATTAAGTTAAAGAAAACAACGACCCAGCACATATTGAATGAAATATTCCTTCATTCTCATAATATATTATTTAGCCGTTCTTCGTCTTTCTTACCATTATGCTGTTTGTAAAGCTACTTCGTAAAGAAAAAAGCTCTATAGCCTTTCATTTCAAATTGAACGATGAAAGAGACACGGCTTCGCTTTGATGTAAATATGAATACCTACAACGATAGCTTTGCCATTGGGAACTTGTATAAGTCATCCATTCAATCTTTTTCTTTACTATCTTTGCTTATAATAAGAAAGTGTTTCAAAAAGGAGTAGAAAAGAGTAGTTTTTTATGAAAGAGAATTGAATGGATATTGTAGCACTGAAAGAGTGAGAGAGAGAGAGAGAGAGAGAGAGTAAAAGTCAAAAAGAAAACTTTCACCATTAACGTTTATTTGCCAATGTCCCGGGGACACAATGTACTGTAGAGTTACTTGTTTCAACATCCTCCATTGTAATACAATAAGTTTCACATCCTTTCTATCCTGCTTCTTCTCTTGTTGCCAACTGTGGCGGCTCGGCAATGGTGTTGTCTTTCCTCTCTTTCTGAAGAAATCCGAATAATAAAGCAACCAATAATAATAAGAGGCCTGTAAAAGTAGTCATATTATTACTCTACAAAGCAAAGTGAAACCTTTGTTGAGTAGACAATCTTTACCCCATAGTCTAGTAATCATTTTGTAGCCGAGAAGTAAAAAAATCTGAATGTAAATCAAATGAAGTTCGTTTTTAACTTTTGCCTCTTCACTCATTCCTTTTTCTCTGTTTGAGCTATGCGGGAGAAAGAATAAGAAACACAATAGTAGCAGCTGGCGTGAAAAAAAAGAATGCCAAAAAATTTAATGCGTAACTTTTCACTGGAATGAAATATAACCTTCGAATTCTGTTGCGTTAAAACTGCTAGATAGAATAATAATAGAATAATGTTGTGACTTTTCTCATTATTATTTTCATTGAATTGCCAAACCGCTTTGAAGCAATGGATTATTTTTTCCCATTTCACTGCGTACATTTTCCTGTGGTTTCATTTTGCGCAGAAGTTCCCGAGAGTCAGACGATGTTTTCATTAAAATAATACGTTTTATTTATTTTTTGTTTTTATTCTCCTCAATAGTAATTATTATTACTAAGAAGGGAAAAGACGCCAATGAGACTATCAACAAAGACAAAAGTATAATATATGTACACGAAGAAGAGGTGAGTACTTTCACTCTCATATGTGTATGTGGTGGCGGGTTGTACCATTTCTCAAGAACTTCCTAGATCTTTATAGCTTACAGCCTAATGCCCCATTCTACAAAGTTTGTATTTCTTTTGGCATGCATCTATTCTACATCTGGGGTTTCCTTTGATGTCATACGAAATGAATTTCTTGGGAAATCGGGATGGAGGATTCTATTATGTTGATGGAATGGTGGTTACGCTGACAGAACTATGAAATGGAACAAAAAACCTTATTCACTCACATGCATACATTCATATCAAAGTGTTTTGCACATGCACACATTCATATCCGCATATGCATATGTGGAGACCAAGTGAAATTCATTATCTCAAGTAAGATTATTATTTACCTCAAGAGAATTCATGAAAATGTACTGCAGACAGAGTAGAATGCCACAACTGCTTGGAGGATTAATTAGTTTTATTGTAATCAGACAGATGAGATCGAAAAAACTGGGCACATTTGGCAAAAAAGAAGAAGAATGAAAGCATTCAAATATGAGTCGGCCAGGGACAATGTCTAGACTTAACAAACCATGCATTCTACTTAGTATCCTTCACAGTTATTATTATTATTGTGCTCGGAAACCTGAGCAGAGCACTTGAAGTTAATGTGCAGCAATTTACATCTCAGAAGAAAAATCGGAGTTTTTCTTACTTTCAATAGAAAAGAAACTCTCAATAAATACGTAAAGGCGATTCCTTTTGGACTGTTGGGATCACTTCAAATTATGGCAGTATCACGTTTACAGATTTTTTATCTGCAAATAAATTCGTTTTGCCAGGTCATGTATTTTTCGATTTCCCATACGTAAACAAAATTGTTATTGTAAACCTTTATTACTTTCTTTTAATAGTCTTTACAGCTTCATTTCCTGCCCACGGCACAACTGCTTAGTGGTAAGGTTCAAAGAATTCAGTAAAAATGTAAATAAGAAAACAGCAATTTTTTTTAATCTTTGGAAAGGAAAGTAGTAAGCTTTTTCCTGCATGTACTCATTCAGCACAGGGTACTTTGAATATTGTGATTGTTTCCAAATTCAACTTATTTGTCGAGCATCACAGTTCCCAGAATTACTTCACATGAAAATTATCAGTGCTACCAAAATGTAAAAATAAACTTTTCATGGATCTCTGTTAAAACATTTGGAAATTTCATCTGCACTTTACAAACCCGATGGAGCAAAACTTGGCTTCTAAATAAGATCGTATTTGCACTTGAAGCCTTTAAATAGCACATGCATTGTGTAGGCATATATTTTTAGATATTGAATATTTCCATTAAAACATTCAGGAATACAAGGGAAGATGCAAATGTAGAACCTTTTCCTTAATAACATTTGTGACATGCGGCTCATCTATTATTTTTATCACTGTTTCTCATCAGATTCAATATAACATGGAAAAGTACTTTCTAAAAACACGCAAAAATAGCATGTTCGGTTGGTCGACCTTGTAGATAAAAATATTCCACCACACACACAATGCCACTACTCGTAAACAAACCACATTTACATTTAATTTATCGTTAAATAAGGAAAGTCCCTGGATAATTGCCTATTTCTCTTAGTTTTTCTACCGATTTTTCTTAAAGTTTAGAAGATACTATGTATTATATATAAAAGTGGGTAATGAATTGTCTGTAAAGTATACTAATGTGTACGTGAAACGTCAGCACACAATCCTACGTGATATAGAATATTGTATATCCAGTAAAGCAGCTTGCTGAGCTGAGCGGAAATAAAGCCAAGGAATTTAAGAAGAAAAGTAAAAAGAGTTATTCGAAGAGCATGAGTAGAGAGAAAAAAGTAACCGATTTCTTTTCTAAATGGTAATTGCCAAAAAAAGATACATATGTTTAGCCAAATAAATGTTTCTCCAAAATAAAGAAAAATACTCACTTAGCTCTTTAGGGAGAAAACACGTTTATGTGTTTTTTGCCAGCAAGTTCTAGCCCTACTATTACATTGTTTATTTGAGATGAAGGAGTAAAACAAAAATAAAAGTAAAAGGAGTAATTTTCTCTGTTGACTACTCTACTCATTTTATAAAATTGTGTTTAGAATCTGTACAATACAGCTTATTTGCTTATCATACACACCATGCATATAGGAATGCATATATAAAAGAGCTTTTTATAAGTATAGCAATCCGTGATTACTCACTACCACTTCTACTACTTCAAGTTGAAAGCTTTTCTTGTCTTCAGTCTTTCCCTTATACTCTTCCAGACACAATAACGAGGAGGCGACTATGTTGTCATGCTTTGCTTTCGCCTTACTTTCTCTAAGAAAACCACCTACTTTGCATAGTAAGCAGGTTTCTTCAAATTCCTCTATTCACACTCTAGACAGGCATGCTACAAAATGATAGTAGACATATATATCATACATGTTTACTAAAACAAAGCATTCAAAATCCAAATATACAGAATGTATATAAAATTTCCCATTTTCTAGACACATTCACTAATAAACCGCTCTGAAGGACAAGTATAAAAGTTTTCATTTTTTAAACTTTCACTCGGCATCTAAGAGCTCTGCTAATGCTAACCATATAGCACGTTGCGATTGTCTTCATTTCTACTTTCAGCCAATGTGTGTTTCATTGCAAATTGTTATTTTTGCAAAGCAACAATATTGAATATACTATGCAAAAATGGAAAGCAATAAATAAGTGCCTTTCTATATGACAAGTGTCATGCTACACATCACGATACACATGCATAATGTGTGTATATCCTTTATTGCTTTATATACAACAGACATGATATTTGAACGAAGTAGATTTGTTTCAACCACTTTAGGATAATGTGACAAGATTTTGTTTTCGACCCTATCATCGTGCTCTTTTCTTTTCTTTTTTGAATAAACCACACAAAATCAGGCTAGACAGAAACAATTCTTTTCCAGATGTTTCACTATTTCTTAAATGCAGTCTTATTTTATGAAACATGCTATTGTCATTGTAAAAATAAAAGTGCTGCTGTATTTGTTTATGTATGTTTAAGAAGTTTCTGATGCGAAAGCACTACACATTTCTTTAAATTCATGAGATCGACGACTACATAAATAGAAACACTGTCATACCGATTCATGTTAAGTGAAAAAGAAGTAGGTATAACGTAGACTGATGATGATGGAAGTCAATTCTCCTTCTTGAAAACTTTAGGTACTACCAAAAACGAAACTATGACTTTTGCTCGTTCTCCCAAGTCAGCGTGGCATTTATATGCACGACAAAAGGGAAAATTGACATACAGGAAACTGGCAAAAAGGAAAAAGGACGAAAGTAGAAGTTTTTGTCAGTAGCACTTTCGCATCAAGATATTACGGTGAAATAATCTCTTCTGGAGTTTCCTGGAACCTTGTTCTTGCCTGTCAACTATAATGCAACACATTTCAATCACACTAAATAAATGTGTAGGGCCAGGACCTCCTCTATATTTTCTCTGAAAAACTTAAGCGAACTTTTGCCCACGCTTCATTTTGTACATTAATTTGCTTCAAAAATGTTTTAATACACAGATGTCAGAGCAAATATTTGATTTTCAGAATATTTTATTCAAAATTCTTTTACACTTTGTTACAAATTGTCCTAAGGATGTAGCAAAATATTTGAGGTCTTTAGTTGAAAAAGCCACATGAATTCTGTGAGAGAAAGAATGGAAAGTATTCAAAATCTTAAGAATGTGTGTAAATTGTAAACGTATCAAATAATAAACAAATTATTTATTGTTTTCAATTTCTAGATATGTGACCTATTCTATATCAAAGATGTAAAATATGATAATAGTTTGGCTAAGTTTTCTTTTTCACTTTATTTTAGTATCTAAAAAGGTCTGAACTTTCAAACTCCAACTTTCCATTTCTTTGCATCTGTTCTTGACTCATTGCCTCTTTAGCAGCATTTTTCTGGCGCAGTAACTGACAGGCACTAAGCGCCTAAACGGAGAAAGTCGCTTTGACTTTTGGCAGTGACAAAGGAAACATTGGGCACTTGCAAACCTCCGCCTATTTACTAGTTCATTTAACTAAAAAAAGAAAAAGAAAAAAAAAGTAATCTAATTGAACGAGAAACGCAGCTCGACAGTCCTAGAAAAGCCCGTTTAAATGTACTGACTGTAGAGTAATGTATACCCTGGAATGAAAAATATGTACATTAGGCAGGCAGAGAATGTAGAAACGGTAACGGTAGCATCAAGAACGGGATTTTTTCTCTTTCCATTTTTATTCAGTCAACGGACATTTAAAAGAAAAGTGAGAGCATAGTGAATAGAAAAATACAAGTGCCTAATAAATTCCAGTCTACCATTTCGTTTATACTGATCTGTCTGTCAAATTAACTAGAGTATGCAGAGTAGAGTAACAAAACAAACGAAATGAACACAATTTTTTTCAAGTCAGAAAGACAACCAACTTTACATTTTTAGGGAGTGGAAGGCTAATGGAGTATGGAAAAAATATAGCACGCTCATTTCCAACACTGGGTTTTTAGGCCAATAGTAAAAAAGGGCAAATTCCTACTCATCTTTTTTATCTTTGGTGCGTTTGTAAGTACATATAGCATTTTAGGCCACTTGGGATGCTGGATGGAATAACGCAAAGCGAATTGGTTTGGTATTCAAGTTTTGTATTTAACAAAGGTTTTGTGTGAGCTTCATGGTTGAAAACTGGTGCAAATCAAAATTTAGTGTGTGCGTGCATGAAAATACTTAAAAGGCTAACATCAAAAGTGGAATTTCCTCATTCCACCAGTCCTCGTCACTTTTCACGATAATACTCAAGAATGGACAAGTGAGGTCAGTGATATGAACTAAAATGGGGTTTCCCCGCAGCATGGGATGTAGAAATATCGATAAAAAGATATGCTAAAATGTACACACATAGAACACGCATGAATTCCCTGCGTGATCATGCCTGAATGGTCATGAATACTAATTAGTCAAAAACTGAGTAACAAAAAAATGGTTGCTCTACATTTTGAGCTTTTAAAAATATTTAATTGCATGACATGATTTCTAGGATGTATATTATACATTGCATTGAATGCACTTATGATGAGCTTGGTTGTTTAAAAATGAAGTTGCATTTGTGCATTGAAAACAGTACTTTAAACCTAAGCTGAGTACTTTATAACAAGCTAGTTCCAACTCTGTCATGAAAAAGTACACCTAATTGCTCTTTTGACCCGAGTGTCCCTACTAAAAGTTTCTTAATAAAAATAATTAGCGAACCAAGAAAACAATTCCTAAGAAATTTTCGTGTTGTTGATTGTTTTGAAAAGGCCGACGTGGGATGTTTAAAAGGTTTAATTTAAATGACTGAATCACAAAAGAGAGTAACCTGTTTTCTTAGTATAAAAAGCTTTAAATTCTGCTTTGCTTTAGATGAAACGTATAAGAATACTAAATAGGTAAGTACAGCTTTGTTTGTTACAAAGGAAAAAGTTACATGTAAATTAAAAACTCAAAACGCATTTAGTGAATTAATTCAAACAAAACAAGTTGTAATTCAAGTAATTCAACTTTAATGAGTTTGCAGCTGAATTTTTTGCTAACGACTGAAGTAGTAATAAGCATAAAATATAGTGTAGGTGGTACTTTTCATAATTCCTTGCATAAAACATTGTTCTAGCTTGTGACATTAAAAGCAGCACGGACGTCAAAATACTGGATTAGATGTATCACGATGAAAGAATCGAAGAGCAGAAATTATTCTTGTGTGAAAATTGTACAAGATGAGTAGGAGTGTTTTTGTTTAACTTATCCTTTAAAATTGTATAACGTTGTATAGATAATTATTTAAATAGTTTCAAAGTTAAGAGTACTTTAAAATAGTTTTAAAAACATGTCATTAATTTACCCAATCATTTTAATATTGTAAAAAAATAGTACTTAGTAAAACACTTTCAAAAAGCATGTTAAAACAATCATCATTATTTGTCGCTTCGACTAATACTGACGAAAACAATATGGTCTTAAATCACAAGACTTATGTATAATTAGGGCTAAAAATCAGAAGATGTGCTCAAGTGCTCAATAAAGCTGACAAAATAACAAACAATTTTAATGAGACTGCAGCAAGGAAAGAATTTTTAATCATAGTCATGTCATGTAAGCAAAAAGGAAATCTGATTAAGCAGATTTTTATAAATGACATACAATAATGCATTCCTTTACATAATTCGAGGTACTGCAATGAATAATGAAAGAAATAACGCCAAAATACATAAAGATGAGTCATGCCATTCTATAGCCGACGGTTCTATAATTGATGCATGTACTAACCCTTATTTTATGCAAATTTAAAACAATAAGTCCATTTTCTATTATCACAACTGCAAAAGCACACAAGACATTAAAGCAAATTTGTTTTCTCAAAAACAAATTATTGCTTAATTTATGAAACAGCCGTAATTACTCGCATAGAAGGGCATAAGGCTTGCTAAATACATGAATACTAATCTGTTGCAAGTTCTAGTCTTAAACAATAGGGTATACATTTTCAGGATCAAAACTATCAGAAGCTTGTTCAACAGTGGTAGACAAACTTAATTTGTTTATGATCATTGGCATCTGCTTTCACATTCAAATTTTTGATGTAGCTCTACAATGATTATTAATCATTCCCCATACCACGTAGCATGCAACGATTTTTCTTCACAATTTTCTGCATACTAACGAGCCTATTTTCCTCGTAAATACTCAAAAACTGAAGAGTGAGAAAGCCATTTATCATCGCGTTTGACTAGACATACATCATGCTTGCTTGCATTGAAATTATAAATTTATTTATACAGACATGTTTCTATGTGTTGGCAATAATAAAGGATCTGTCGGTTACTCCATTTTGCCTTCACGCTTCCGGCCAGGCCCGTAGCGTACATTTTTACGACCTATTGCAAGGAAGGAAGTCCGGCCTTATTTTATCAAAAACGTTTAAAAAAATTTTTAAAGCAAGGCTTCAGAATAACTATTTGAAATATTTGAACCTTTTAAGCTACACAGGGGAGTATCTCACCACCAAACTCATCTTCATTCTCGTATCCTCATAAGGGCTCCAATTTAAAAATTTAATTGGGAAAAATACATGGGAAGCTAGTGAAAAAACGATACTGAAGATATGAGTCTGGTGGTGAAATAATTCCTTTAAATTATATAGGAACACATCTTCAACTTTACAGGAGCAAACTTTGCAATCATCCCGTCATACTGAATTTTCTTCTTCAAATTGTTGTATACTCAATTGACAAAATTGCTAAATTACTCAACCTTTTCTGTCCC
>JAQFXM010001769.1:0-29272 GCA_034693345.1 Entomobrya multifasciata | reverse complement strand
CCTGCCAAAGCATACGTTAAGTGCATCAAAGGTCACACCGGCTACCATGGTTGTGATAAGTGTACTGCAGTAGGCTCAAGAATCATGAACAGAACTGCTTTTGATACAACGTCCAGCACTCTACGGACGGATTTAGCATTTCGAAATCAAACTGATGAAGACCACCATATTGGTAGAACCGTACTAGAACAAATCAAAGGAATAAACATGGTAGACTCTTTTGCACTAGACTACATGCATTTGATATGTCTCGGTGTAATGAAAAAAATTATGGGTATATGGCTCAAAGGAAAACCTGGTGATCACAAACTGTCTGGTATTAAAATCGAAGCTTTAAATAGTCAAATTTTAAAAGTTCAAAAACAAATAGTTGTTGAGTTTGCAAGAAAGCCAAGAGAAGTAAATGAATATGAAAGATGGAAAGCAACGGAATTTCGGCAAGTTGTTTTGTATACAGGACCTGTGATCTTCAAAAATATTCTGTCTTCCGATAGCTATAATCATTTCATGTGTCTTTTTGCTGCCACTAGAATACTTTCATGCGAAGAGCTTAATTTAACCTACAACGCATACGCAAAGTCATTGTTAGCTTACTTTGTAAAAAACTTTGGCGGTCTTTACGGACGGGAGACAGTTTCCTACAACGTTCATAATTTATTGCACATTGCAGACGATGCTAAAAAACTAGGTGTTTTGGATAGTTTTAGTGCATTTCGTTTTGAGAGCAAATTAGGAAAATTAAAATCTTTGATTAGATCTCCAAATAAACCGCTACAACAATTAGTGAAACGCATTGTGGAACGAAAGGAAGAACTTTGCGATATAAGATGTCCAAATCATACTTCTGAGTTAAAAAGAAAACACGTTCTAGGTCCAACACCTGATGACTTTAGAGGTAACCAATTTGGAATTATCAATTACAAAGGTTTTTGTTTCACAGTGCGCAATGGTAAAAGTGAGAGTGTAGAAAAGGATGGTTATGTGTTATTAAACTGCAGGAACTTGTTTTTAATAAAAAATATACTTCAAAAAGAGAATCAAGATTTTGTACTGCTTTACGGAAAAAAATTCTTTAGCAAAACCGACTTATTTGATTTTCCTTGTAAGTCTAGCACAATTAATGTTTTCAAGTTTAAAAGTGATTTTAGTTTAGCTGTGATTCCTTTATCAGCTGTGTATTGTAAGTATCAGGTACTTGACGTTGGCGAAGAAATCGCGGCTTTTCCTCTTCTTCATAAAAGTTAATTGTTATTGTGATTAAATGTCACTTGTGTTAGCAAACGTCGAAACCAAATGGTTTGTAGTGGAAATGATTGATGAAGGCGGTAAGACTGTTGAAGTGATTCCTCCTTTATGGTTCAATGAAGCAACCAAAGAATGTGCCTGGCCGCCAGTAAAGTTTGCAACCAAGTTAATCAAAAAAGGCAAGTTCCCCGAATGTAACTGGCCTCGTTATCGTTCACGAAAACTTGGAGAATATGGTAATGTCATTCACTTTTAAAACATTCAAATAAAACATTAAGTAATTAAAATTAGTTGATAATACAACCATAATTTTAACTATTGTTTCAACATATATTTTGGACAGATGATTACACGAAGGCCAGAGATGCTGCCAGGCAATTTGAGTTCACTTCTGACATCAACTCTGACGAGGACCAAACCCCCACAAAACGACATTCTCGGCCACCCCACAGATTGGGATATAAAAATGACTCCGATGACGATGAATTGGAACCTATTGCGAAACGTTCAAAGCTTACACAACCTCCCCCACAACCTAGGAGTACTTATGTCTTTATAGTGCAGCATTGTTATATTTTAAAGAATTATACATTTTTTCATTTATAATATTTAGGTGCATTCCGGAAGACCAACACCCGGAAAAACTTGGATGCTGCCCTCGGCCACGAAGCTACGTCTCCATCACAGGAAGATAATTTAGGAGGTTCAGTTGAGCAACAAGAAGTTTTGAGTGGTAAGATTTTAAAACTATGGTGTCGCGTAATGTTTTTAAAGGAAATAAAAAATCTTATTTAATATTTATTTTGAATTAAATAGGTTCAAAAATAGCTGAACAATCAACGCATGATTATATTTGGAAGCAGCCAAACATTGTAAACGAGCCTCAGCCATCTACTTCGCATGGGAATGTTGCAGTGTTAAGCGCCACGCCAACGTCTCATTTTCTACTTGATTCTTCATTCATTCATAGACGTGACAATCATCTTCCCAAAGGAAATGAAACGGAGATATTAGGTACGTAGATCCCATTTATGTGTGACAGTTCATTTTCATTCTTGTTTTAACAGAACAGTTTTAATGAAAATAATTCAACTAAATGTTTTACTGTAGATCAACTGAAGAAGCTTGTGACTGACGTTGGAATAATGAAGCAGTATTTGATGAACTTGGATAAGAAGGTGGACCAACTTCGGACTCAAAGCACTGCAAAACCCAGACAAGTTGACATGAAGCAAATTTCCCTGCCTTTCAAAACTTTGGATAAGTTTATAGGATTTGATCTTCAAATAAGTGCTGATCAAGTAGAAATTCTGGTACGTATATTTAAAACGAAATGTCTTTTAAAATTATTATTTGGTTGAAATTTTTAATATAAACAAGGTGTAAATTTTTAGCGGGAGGTTTTCATTCTTTGCGGAGGCGATACAGTAGTGGAAGCCTGTGGAAGAGTGATGCGAAAACTAATGTGGGATGAAGTGGCTACAAAATATAGTTTAAAGGGTCAAAAAGGAAATCTGAATTTTTCGGACACTAAAATTTGGGAAATACTTAAAGGTATTGTTTATTGGCTTATAGTATGTTTCACGATTCTCAATCTCAAATGAACCAATAATAAGTTCAATTTAAAACTTAAATTCTAGATGCGCTACTTTCCCTGCAACTTCTTCAGCCAACCGAGAAGAAAATTGAATCTGCTGTTTCCGAGTGGTTACGTCACGCTAATCAACGTCTGAAGGAAAAATTGGCCCGATTGCAAAAACAAAATGTTGCTTAAAATGAATATTTTTAACTTGTTAAATAAATTGATAAATAATAGTTTTCCACTTTTTTACGTCCATTTCCATTTTAAATACAGTTAAATTTAACTATAATTAGCATTAAAAAATAGCATAAAAAGTACATCGCTAGGATCTTTGAAGTACATAATACATCCAAAAAATGATATATTTAGTATGTCGATTATACATACGTATGGGTACCTGAGTGCATCTTAAGGATATTTTTGGTATCGTACCACGGTACATCATAAGTCTATGTACCAGCGAAATAGGTACATCGCTATTACATCGGAAGTATGTTTATGTACATGATTCGGACATACTTCGTACATAACGTTGTCCATTAAAGTACGTTTGTTTTATATACATGGTATGACTTCTTGCTACCAGGGAAAGAATGTTCACCAACACGCGAATGTCAACAAACTGGAAGCATAAACGGGTATGAGAATTCGTTGTAAAACAACTTGGAACAGAGGTTGTCACATATAATTTTTTCTGAATTTCTGAAGAATTTTATGCTGGATTCTCCTTGGATGTCAAGTGATCTTGTTTCCACATATTTCCACATGTTACGCAAAATATATCCGAACCACTTATCCTTTTTTGCCTGCGTGTTTCTGGTTGAATATGATTATGGGATAAGAAAAAAACGTGCACAAGTGACATGACAACGCTAAGATTTTTGGGAGACCAATAAACTACCTGTATTTTGTCGGAGATGCAATATCATCCATAGTTATTCGATCGATTACTTGATCATGTAGCATTGCATTTTTGGTGAGGGAAAGTGAATCTATAGCTTCATACGGAAAGAATGTCGTTTCGTTGCATTCACGTGTGCTGAAACCTTATACACACGTTTTTATTCTAAAAAGAGACCATACTTTGTTCTAGTAATGATTTGAAAAATAAATGTATGCAAAACTCTAACCATGTAGATCCACGTGTTGTGTTGCATTAATAACAAAAAATAGCCAAAAAAAATTGTCACATTTGTCTCGATAATAGCTTAGCATTTACAAAAAATTGGCATACTATTTTATTCCCTGTAAAATTTATTCAATAATATTTCGTTTCAGAAAATTCAGTTTCGATTTCGTTAATCACACATTTTCTTTCTCTTATAGTAATGTTGTAAGATCAATTTTACTAGCAATGAGGTTAAATTCAGTATTATTTTTGAAAGATATTTGAGTACAATAGAGAGTAGCAATCGCATTGCTTAAAAAGAGCTTGTTCACAGTTTACACTATTTTACAGCCAATATTTTACATGGGGACATATCAACATACAACATTACAAAAAGAGTAAAAAATTGAAAAACTGAAATAAGACATAAATAGTAGAAAAACCATTGAATATCGATAGTTTGGTAAGTAGAGTAAAAGTTTTTGTCCAAATTTCGGTGGCAAAATCAAATTACCTAATCATCAAATCCATCTCTCAGCTTTTTTAATATTGCGAATTTTCACATATTCTAAAAATGTAAAAGACTTAAGTAGTTAAATGGTTTATTTAAAAAATAATGATTATTTACGTGCCTTAATATTTTACACAGTGGTATGTCTTTATGCAATAGCGTTATTTCGTACAAAATTCTCTGTTAAGATTGCAAGTATTTTGTTTCCGAAATTGTTACACCAACCAAATGTGTTTTCATTCCTTTGATGTTTGAAGTTTTAGGTCACAAGCTGACATTTCTTTAGTTTCATTTATTTATGTATTCGGTGAGTACACCAATTTACTTCAACTCTTATGTTATTTACCTCGTTTCTACTGAATCTATAATATATTCAATCTACATCACAAAAACGCGTTAAGGTATTTGTCACTTGTAATATGATGGTACGGTAGGTACGTAAATTTTCTCTTTTACATTCTTTTGTCACGCCCTGGTTTTAAAGTATACATTATACATGGACCGATGGTAGAAAAGCTAGAGCACATCGTGAATGGACAGTTGCGGGATTCCCGTTTTTGGATCTCTGATTCAATTCAGTTGTGGTCGTTGTAGTGGCTTGATGTTTAAATATTACCTGCCTTTTTTGTGTTGAGCTCCATTCAGTTGCACTTTTTTCAATAAATGCATCCCTCATTGCTTTGTTGTAAAGAAAATTTTATGAAAAAGTATCTACACAACATAAACGAAAAGCAAAAGGTCATTTGCCACGCAATCCGTATTTGACTTAGTTTAAAGCGCAGAGAACCATACAGCGGCCGTGAAATCCAAAGAGGCCGTGTTGTAAAATAAATATTGATTCAGACAGACACGCAATTTGGTTTTACCAGGGATGCAGACGAGTTCTTTAATTTTGTCAATGTCAAAATTTCCCTATACAAACTCATTTTATACGAATCTACATCACGCACGTATTTCCAAAAACACTTTCATCGTTGTTAGAAAGTGAAAGATGTTAAATTTTAAACGTTTAAGGGCTTTTAACTCAGCTTATACACTTCCATATCGAAAAATTCTATTTATGAACAATCGTTTCCAAAAATGAGTCCGTTCTGTAATGGCAGTAATTAAATTTCAAATATTGAAAGGTTGCTAAGTTGTGATGGTTTGGAAAAAACATTACTTTACAATAATAAGGTCGATGAGCTGTGCTTAGGTTGGGTAAATTGTTGTACAGTACAACCGTTATATTTTGTTGTGTATAATAAATTGTTATTGAGGGTAAAAAGATATATACCGGTAGACTGAATATGAAAATGCTGTAATGCAGAGGAAACAATAAATTTATGGTCAACGGAGGCTAAGCGTATTTAACCCTTTTAAGAGTTAAGAAACAACCACTTGTTTGATGCACAAAAGAAGTGGCAAATTAAAGCAATAATTAAAGAAATTGTCCGGTTAGACGCTCTTAAAACCTACAGAATATAATTCAATAGGGCCAAAGAACGTATTTAGTACTATTATAATTCAGTTTCAAAGTCACTTTTATGTTTGTGTGTACTATCAATTGGTTAGAGTAAAACTGGAGATCTTAAATTTGATTATATGTGCAAAAAATAGTGAAGACCGGAATCTCGAAATCACTGAAATAAAGCAAAACTATCTACGCGTTCATTGAACAATAGCTATTTTTGGGCATGAACCAAGATAACGAAAAAGTAAATAAAGTAAAAGCAAGTCTAGACCTTCATTTCGATTTAATTCGTTGGTTTATTGACAGCTTGGATGCAGAAATTCTTGTTAGAAACCTTTCGCGCATGACACCAGGGCTCTTAAATCCACCTATGCGGGATATACATACAGTTTTTATTTCAATGCATAAATAAAGAAAACAAAAGTCGATCAGAAAATGACTAATCGTAACTGTTGAAATTCTCTGTATTTCATTTAATTAAAATCCTATTGGAGTAAAATTATAAGTATATATGATATATTAATACAGGCGAGTAAAAGAGTATAAGAACCCTTAACGATCACTGATGCGAATGAGATTGACGGCTTGTAGTGGTTAAGTAGTTGAAAACGTTGGAGTCAAGATTTCATAGATGACAAATAAATTGCTGTTCGTATGTTTCTATGAAAAATGTTTGCTCGTTTAACGCAGGGCACATAATAAGACCCAAAAATTGATAAAACGAGACAGGGGTGGAATAGTAGAAGATTTTTTGATGCGTAAATTTATTTGAAATTTAGTTCAGATGTTTAAGAAATAATTTGAACAATTGACCAATGTAGTTCACAACATTAATAATTTAAAAGAATGTTTAAACCTTTAATTTACTATTTCTTAACAAAATATTAATGTGCATATACGAAATTCAACACTCAATGGCTTAAATCAACTTAACTATTCAGAATAATATATGTTTTTCAATAAAGCTTGATAATACCAAATTCTACATTCAAACAGTCAATTTTCTGACCGTTTTTTTCCTTGTATAACACTTGAAATACATACGTCTAATTCAAACACGCACTCAAATTCCTGACAAATTATGAAAAGCAAATTCCCCTAAAATTTACTAAGCAATGCTTAAAAATCTTTTAGTATACTGAAACATGAATATCCATTGTGTTTATCTTTTGTTCAGATGGATGTTACTAGACGTGATTTTTTTCTGAATTAGATGATATCACGCAAATTGCTCATTTTGTTGGAAAAAGGTACAAACTGGAAAGAAAATCAACTTTGTTTTATCTCAGACGTTCAGGTGTTTCTCCAACGAAGAACAAAAGCAACATATAAAGTCCATTGTCTAATTTATATACATACCACTTGATACAAATTGAAATTTGTAACAAGAATTTAATAATAGAACTAGATTGGATAGACGCATATGCATTCCAACATACACACAAAAATTTGTATACTTATTTGTTTACTTATTTAATATGAAGGTGTGAGGATTTTCTGGGAATTCTTTGAAAAAACGAAAGAACTTCACAAGTTCTTTTTCTTCAAATGTAAGATATTATGCATACTTTGCTTAACATGTTCGTTGATACTACACAAAAGCATGTTGGCGTAGTGTTGGCGTATTCATTAGGGAATCAAATAAGCCGGCTTAGACTTTTCAAAAAACAGCAGAAAAATACTTTTGGCACGTTTTTGTAAGACTATATGCATGATGGTACAACCAAAAACGCAAGGTAAAAACGAATATTAAAGGCTTGCAACAAGGTTACGTGTACGTGGTGAGGTTAGAGAAAACGACATGTTTGTACACAAATGGAATTATAATTTGACTAATTTTACATTACAAGTGTGTAGTGCACCAGCTAAAGGGAAAATCCGTGTATCGAATAATGCATTTCTTTATGAAAGTTTTGAGAACATATGCAAACTTTTTGAAAAGTGGACTCCAAGATGGAAATGAAAAAATTACTATAATTTGATGAAAAGCGATATCACTCATTAAATGATGTCCTAATGTTTTGATAAACTTGACTGGTTGTAATGATTGAAATTTTAATGCAGTAAATGTTATTATAATTTTGAATGAAAAAATTTGATAATTATAATTTAGTGCAAACATATTTTAGACGTGCGTGGTTATACAATTAAACTGCTAACATTATTTTTGCTGAAAAACTTTTAAAAAACGAGACTGCCCACTTAAGCTGGACTTTATTAATTTTCTGACATAATCCTTTCTATTTAGGATATTCGAACGTTAGCGTTAATATCACAAGATTTCAGACACAAGTTGCTGCGGACCAAAGAAAACTTTCTCCATAGTTAGTTCTTTGAGTGAAAGCATTGAATATGTAATAGTAAACGGCGCACATTTACCACATTATTTTACTAAATATCTGTATACTTTGAGAAATTATACCTCACCTTGAGAGTTTGGAACAATACATCAGTAAATGTATCTATATAAAATCTCTTAAAAGGTCATAGTATAAATTTTCGATCGTTTCCAAGCATCTTAAAATTTAATAGCAACTTATTTCGATTTAATTATATGAGTAGCGTACTTTATGAAAACTCCACACCTTCCGAATATTTGATAACTTACCTGTGTGCTAAAGATAATGTTAAAAATTTGTGTGAAAATCTAGTGCTTTTGTATTGGTACACCGAAGAAGCATTTTAGTATTACTTTTGCCTTTTCTAATGCAATAATAATGTAATGCGGACAAAAGAGAATTCACGTCTCAAGTGGTACAAATTTATATTTTAAACAGACCTTATGTTTTGGCTTACAACGTCAATGTCGAAACGAATGTGGTGTGCATTAATATACAAGTATATTAAATACTATCCTAAATATTCGTTCCACCTTAAGAACACTTATCGAAACAAGGCATACATTTTTTCTTGAAAGCCTCAAAGAAAATAACCTGTTCATCCAACTTATCATCAAACATTACTGAACCCTATGGTGTATTTGGATTTAAATGAGAAGAGCATAAATTCTTCACCTTTAAAATCCAAATCGGGAACGAAAAAGTGTTTTTTGGTAATTTTAGTCATAGTGTCAATATGTATTTGTACATCCTTGGATCAAAATTGTTTTAAAAGCTTTGTGTGGTCTCATAAAAATTGTGCTAAATTCAATATTTTTAGGGAAGCAAAGAAAAAAGTTTTACAAGTCCATTCAAATTTAAAGTTAAGATTTATTTTCGTGCGCAAGAAATTGTAACCTGGAGATACGAATATTTTCACCTTTTCTATTACTGATTATTACATATTTGATCTTACCTACCATTTGACTTACATTCTATTTTTAACGCTCTAATAATCAGTAACAGCAACAAAGGTAAAACTGTCCTAAGTTTGTACACTATAGAATTACATTACGAGCATGTTCATCCAAGTGTATCTATCCAAATAGGACAACGTATAGAACCTTCCAAGCTGCTATAATATATTCGTTTTGCTTTTATTTACAAAGTCTCCAAAGCGTTAAACCGGAAACGAAAAATAAATCATAGCAACACATTTTCTCATATTATAAATGTATGTTACATTTTACACATAGTAATCAAGAACAACAAAAGGGAAACTGGGGTACAAAATTGGTAAAAGTTCTACTTCATTGCGATGTAACATGTGCAATATTAATGTTCTCGGAAATCTCTTATAATTCATAAGTATATACATAAGTAAACCAAATGAGGTCCTATTGTCAGCGACAGAAGAACTAAGAAGATAAATGGATGAAAAACATGATCACCATCTTCTGAACCCTATTTTAACACACCACTCTTTTATAAGGTAATCTGTTATCTATACGAATATAAACAATCGGACTTTTTATGTGGTCTGTTTAGATGTTTTGTTAGACTGTTTACTTACTAATGGGTTATACTGTTTAGAATAGCTACTTTCATTTTAGTGACAAATATGAAAAACACGTTTTGAAATGTTTTGTTCACACTATCGAATATGTGCACGCTATAGAATTCAAAACAATACTTATACACATAAGTGCACTAGTTTTTAAAAGTATTAAGTTTAGTCTATAATGGAGGCTGGCACATTTAAAATCTTTAAACCACAAACGTCAACGCATTATTTATTACTACATAATATATATGCAAAAATCTAGAAATATTTCACAAAAATACATCAAATTTTATTTTACAAAATTACTTTCCTAAAGTAACAACTTCAGGTTTCTGTTACAACAGCAATCAAAACCAAAAAAGAACCCTCTCTAAAACAAAGATTCAATTCAAAAACGCAAAAGGTAGAATTTCGTTTCCTTCAATTAGACAACGACAGCAATTACTCTAAATGTACTATAAATATCCCCTAAAACCATGCAACAACTTTAAGACTTTTTTGCCACTTTCAGAAACGAAGAAATTCATTAAGTTGTATTGCAGTCCCAGTAGCTTTCCCTTTTATAACCCACAAGATGTTTCTGTAAAGCCAGAGAAAATTGTTAGCAAAATTGTTTCCTTTTTTATTTCTCCAACCGACCAAATCGACCACAATGAAACACCCTTCTAATTCACTTGCCTTGGTTTGGAAGCTGTTTTTATATGGCAGTCAAGTAGAAAGTAATGCTGGGGAAAATGTAGTGTTTTATTTTCCGTACGTGATCCTTTTTCTTTCTTGCTTCACTAGATATGTCGCTGTAAACGACATTCATTGAGCTAGTCACTCGAGCTTGTAAGGGGAATGTGCAACCTGTTGTACTTCATTTCATACAAAAAACTTGTATTCCTGCTTGTTTTTCTACGTCTTCAGTTTATTTTGCTGGCATTTTTTTCTTCTTTTATCATAGAAATTGCTAGGACATTATAAAGAGTAAATTTCCTAAATGAAAGTCTATATGTTTGATTCAACACAGAAGCCATATAAATTAAATGTGTTTCAAAGAGCCTACTTCTTCTTTTGTTTTATTATGGAGGCTTGATAGCAGAAAAAACAATAGAGGAGAATTGAGCCGAAACAACATATTTTGACATATGGTACTGTTAGACAACCTATTTTCTGGAATCTTTATAAATGGGCTTATTCGTAACTAGAAATCCAAATAAAACGTGAAAAAAGTTGGCGAATTAATTTGCCCTTTATAATTGTACGGCTCCTTGTGTGTTTTCATCTCATCAGGTAGCTTATTGTTTTAGAATGTTCTCTAATGGTCTTTTATGTAAGTTTTTATGTAACATACGAGAACATCATTTAGCAGGCTTCTAATTAGGCTTGCTTCTACGAACTATCAACAAAGTTTTGTGTGATGTATGAGCTTTCCTGTGGTTTTTGTCTAAAAGCATTCTAATAACTCATCAACCTTGTTCCCAGGTTCTGAAACAAAATTACTAGTGCGATGAGTTTGTGTGAGGCTTGTTGTTTTAATGAGATCTATAACTTGATGAGCTATATTAACAAGGATATTTTACAAGCTATAATTTTCCTTTTACATTTCATTCCATTGTATTGTTTTTCAAACTTATTTCATTTTATACCGAAATTTGGCTTGTTTGGAGGAAAAAACAATCAATGTAAGGCTTCATTAGGATGATTGTCGAAAGCTAATTAGTTGGAACGACAAAAAAGATGCCATTTTCATTCTGAACAAATGTATTTCAAATTACTTTGATCGTTTACGTAAATCGGTTTAAAATAAATTTAAACGGAATTCAGACAAAATCGTTCACCAGTTTTAAATTCGTATAAATATTCAAAATAAACCCACAGTTCTCAATAAGTTAAGTATAATTGAAATTTTACCTTTCTAATTTGTGGTAGCTTTTTAGTGTTGACACGTTTAAACAGCAGGTGAAAATAGAACGCAATAAATGTGCAACACAATGTGTGGCTTTACGGGTGATACAAATTACGTATGACAAATACAAGATAAAGATTTTCCCATATATTGTCGTAATCTTGTTTAATACGGTATATAATTCAAGGTGCCATTTCACTATTAATTCGGGACATTTTTATGACTTTTGTGAAATAAGTTAAATGGTAAATGTTTGTTTTTCGGCGGTAAAGGGAATTAACTGAAATTGGAGTTTTTAGTAGTACTGTTATTCCAACTCATTTCAAGCTACATACACAGCAAACAGATGGTTGAAGTGAAAAATACACTGTATTATCTTACGCTTTTTTGCAGAATTACAAACCTTTGACTTTGCTATGCATCGTTCTATCTAATCGTAAGATATAAATCATGACATAGCATAAACTCAGAAAGACGTCGCTAAAGTCAAGCTTACTATCTAACACAGTATGTTTGCACAAAACAATAAATAAGCTTATTAGTTTTATTGAATATCAAAAGACTTAATCTCCATAGCAATCGAATATATACTCTACTTAAATCTCTTTGCTAAGGGTACATACAAAAGGAAAATATAAAATAAACTAATTATCATACTTGTTCGATCACTTTTCCGTAGGGTAAACGTCTCTTAAGCCCATCCTATCATAAAATAGATCATAAAACAAAAATTTGATTGTGGTTGGTCGGGATATATAAGTAAAGCATTATATTTTTAGTCAGTTTATAAGCTAGCCATATGCATTTTATTAGTATCTCATTGTTATTCTCTTGTAAATTACAAACAAATTCAATAAACCTTTTTTAATAACCATCCACTCTTGGAATTGACTATCAAAGTTAATCTTACCACAACACTATTCATTCTTCCTACTAACTAAAATGAGATGCCAAAATCAAACAGAATACTATTTCATTGCCCATGTCGATCACAATGCTTATACACATGATATTATTTTCACAGAATTTTAATAATCTATAAAAGCATTTTATAGCAATATGGTAAAGAATACACAAGTGCTTTCCAAGCACTAAACAATATCACACAAGAGTTTACCACTTAATTGGATTTTATCCCAACTGACGCCTATGTGATGTAAAGCTATGCTTCCTATCTCTTATGAAAACGAAACCACCTGTTAATTTTCTTCTTATTATACCCCTACCTCCCACAATATTTTATGTAGCATATTTCCACGTGCAATAGATAATACAAAAACATCTACTTAACCCGATATCAAAATGCCAGTCCCTTCGAGATAAAACGTCGAATAATTAATTTAGTTTTTTGATTTTTAGTTGACGTCCTATCGTATCAAAACCCTTTTAGTTTCTTATCAGAAACTGGATGACCCCGCAAAATCTATCTAGTCTTTCATTAGATTATATTTTCAATCAAATTGCAACATAGACACAATCTTTCATGTTAGCTCTAATAACAATAGTGTGTGCAGATGAAAGTCATCGATCTTTCTAAACAGCTTAAAAAGCTTCTAGATTGGCAACTTTTATTGTATACTACCAAAATTATACAGTTAAGTTGACTCCTCTTCTAGTAAGTTTTTCCACTCTCCATAAAAAATTCACAATATCATGTCGTTTCACATTTGTAGGGTCATTTATACATTTTGTACATTATTGGCTACACTTATTTTGCGATTTCAAAAAAAAACATGAAATATATCTGCATAAAAGTGATATGTGATATCATTCACCTTTCTCTTCATTTATGTTTTACCACAGTAATAACAGTCTAAACGAGATACTCGGTCGACCACTTTTTTATTTCTCGGTTGGTCTTCGTATTTCTGACTGTTTGCCTCCCACCACATTTGCTATTATACATAGTTTGTACGATATCGTATTTATGGTGGTTCTTCTACGGTTATGTTATGATTATCATTATTGCTTATAAAACAACCATAACCCGACCATCGACCACAAAGCCATCATTTTTTTCCACTGAAATTGAAGAGCCAGCTGGATATTCTAAAAAGGCTTTGTTTGTTCCACCCTCGCATCACAATAGGGGTATTTATTACTCTGCTGTCTATTTTTGCTGTTTTTATGTTTGTCTAACTCTTGGGGATTTCAAGTAAAATAAACATGTTTTCATATATGTACATACATACTTGATTAGAAAGTGGAAAGGTGAAACATAATAAATACTTTGGGGCAGTTCACAGAGTATCCATGCAACAAATTTCGTAGTTTCCTCAATTTTCTCCTCATATCGAATACAAATAATATTACCAAAACATGCATTATGAACAGTCCCAGACGCTTGTTGGTTTGTATATTTGGTCTACTAGACGTTATGATGAGACTGATTTTTTTCTTCGGATTATATTGTCATTTTACTACAAAAAGTATACGAGAGGGTCGTCGTGAAATTGGTTTCCTTTTTTAGTACTATTCGTTAGTAAAAGGAAGCAACGAACGACCAATTGGATGTAGAACGTACATAACGACCACTTAAATAGAAACTACAAAAAAACAAACGTTTTGGTATAACCAGAAAGTCAGGTAAGGTAAAAGCCTAATATTTTGCTAGGCTACACGGAAAAAACTACATACAGGTGATCAAGTCGTACATAAACATTAAGGTGGCTATTCAGTCAGAAAATAAAGTTTTCTAGTGTTCTGTAAAGAAATATAGATTGGTGTGGTAGTCGTGCCAATAACCGGAAGGAAGGAAGTTGTCATAGTTTGTCTAATAAAAGTAGGATTACTTTAGCCATAGTAGCGTAAAGCGTAGAAAAACTAATAAAATTACGGAGGAAATCCTAATAAGAAAATATGAGGAAAAGCAAACCAGGTGAATGAACATAGTAATGGCATATAGCATACAATTATAATTTCTTCTTGTGTTGTATCTATTGAAAGAAATGGTTTTGTTAGGTTTTGTATTATTAGTTATCGAACACGAACAGACACACACATAGACACACGCAATATTCTTCTCGTTTTTTGATTGTCTCTTCACTCGTGTATCTTATTTGCTAACCTATCATCTATCTGTGATGGAGTAGTTTTTTGCACTGCACTCAAACATGCTAGCCACCTGCTGCGTTTGCCTTGCCCAATATTTTTTCTCAACTAACAGCCAGCCATGTATAATAGAAGGATTTTGTGAAAGGAAAGTAAATAATATTGGAACTGTGATCAAGATCAAAGCTTTGTATATAACACTACGGTTTCCATGTTGCTTAAAATGTGTAGTTGTTGGTGATATATGACACGATACATTTATGTCAATATGCAAACTACGTTTACCAAACTTTTCCATTAAAACATTAATAACTTTGAAAGGTGATAGGGTAAATGAATATTTTACTCGCCAAAAATTTCGGTAAAATTTGATATTTGCATTTTTTCTTACCTGTATATTTAGTAGTCCTTTTAGTACGAATCACAGTTCTTTTCAGGTTATGTAGGTACTCAAACAGTTATAAGAAACAATTGTTATTGAAACGGAAAGAAAAATGTATTCAATCAATTGAATTTAACCTTTTCTAAAACATCCATGTCATGTCACTTTCTTTCCATTCTTTCACATACGATAACAGGTTGATATTTTGGATTTTTTTCTATTGAAAATCTTTCACGTCTTTCAACTTTTCCATTTTTATATTTGAAGTTGGAAACGTTCTTTTTATTGGTTCAAATAATACTGACACTAAGTATCAACCATGCCATCACCTGAAAAGATGGAATATTTGATTAACTTCGTATTCTCTTTTCGTCAACAACCGACCATCAGCGTTTTTCTCGTAGTATCGTCAATCCAGAACAAAACTTTTTACTTGTCTTCAAAATATATCAACTTTGAGTTGTCATAACATAATATCAACTAGTTTTGCCGGGAAGGAAGAAAATCCGTTTAGATATGCACACAACACAAGAAAAACTTCAGAACACAAAAAAACTTTCACTTTTAAAAACACCACGACCAGAACTACTGCACGACGACCCACTTTACAAATAGTTTTGTCATGTTATCAGTTTTCCTCAAAAAACTTTGCTTCGATTTCCCTGAAAAAATAGAAAGAAACCTCAACATAAATATTTCCAAAACATTAATTTCTACTATTTCAACCAATTCAACAACCAAAATATCATTATTGATTTTGTAATAATTTTCCTCCGTGATTTATGAACAGTCCCTAAATATGATGACTTTAAGACTTATACCCAAAAATAGGTTACTTTTCAAGCTTGCATGTGAAATTTGAAGAGAGAGAAAGCGAAGTGAAAGTAATAATAGTAATGATAACAATAATTTCATTGCCATCTCCACAAAAAAAAATCCACCCCCTTTCCTTCTAAAAAACAACATCCTTCCTTCCATACAAATAGTGTATACTATTTCTTGTTCCACCTCAGGTAATAAAGTTTTGCATTGTCTATGTTTTTCACTTCCTCTTACAATACCACACACTACCATCATACTACCACCACCACCACCACCCTTTCTATTCTTCTTCAGAGAAACTAACAGATGCGTAATGTAAAATGGGATGGTATTCAGAGTAGAAGAATGAAAAGAAAGAAAAGTTATTGCCTTTGGTGATTTTTTTCTGTTCTTCTTGGAAGGGAAAATGGAATAGAATAAATAACAAGAGTATATTTTTGCATGGAAAATGGAGAGACAAATAAGTGCATTTTCTAAAGAAAAAGCTGAGATGTATAAACATATATGTACATATATACTTGGTTTTTTAAAATAAATAGCAAGTTAGCTTGAAGAAAATGACCTGATTTGAAAAGACAAGTCAATAAGCAAGAAACTGAGCACATCACATTACATAGCTTTTGTGTTTAAGATGGCTTCATTGAAGGTAACAAATTGGGAGGTTTGAACGCCAAAAAAGTAAATTTGGTAGAATGTTGATTTCATTCGTTCACGTGTAATTTTTAGAAAGAATTATATTGCAGCGGAGATGAAAATTCTTTTTATATTATTTTATATGGAATTCCCTGGGCAAATATTTAGTGCAAAAATGAATAGTACTTTTGGGAATTTCGTTGATTTTTGAGATTTTACAAGCTTCTAAAATTTGACGCGTTTAGACGTTTTTAGTAAAACTAAGTATTCGATATATTTATTAGTTTTCATTTCTGCTGACGGCCAAGACCAAGAATGGCCATGGCCAGGTGCCTTTGATGTGGAAAAAAGCTCGTTTCGTTTGTAAGAGTGAGCTGCTTAGTTACATTTTGGCCATTTCAAAAAAGTATCGATATATTTTTATTCGATGGAGGTGGTTCGTGGTTGCCTAGAGAGTGTAATGTTATTTATTCATTTCCGACACACACGAAAAGAAAGCAAAGTAAAAAAAGACGAGTGGACTGAGCTCAACTGATGGATTTTCTCTTTCAAAATATAAAATATATATGATGTGTGTAGAGGGACAGTCTAATGGGAATATCGAATGTATACACATATACGCACATATATGAGTAAATACATTGTATACCTATAAACATCCTCTACACTGCCTATTTCTGTTTTTAAATATACACAATCATACGAAAGTTTCATGTGTATAGGTAAAATATAAAATGCTAATAATATTGACTTGTATGCATTATGACGTCGAATATAATATTTATTCAGTGACGTTCATGTATCGTAATACGAACTTTGTTTGATAATATATTAGAAATATATACGAGTCTTTTTAGCAAGGTTTTCATTTCCAAGCACATTATTTACAATAGATTGATGGAGGTACATTGGTGAAGCACATGGAAATATTGAAACAAATCAAAAAGAGGGAAAAGAAAATACCTACACGCATACAAACCAAACGTACCCCTTTTCAGTTTTTGGTCAATTTGGTTTGTATTTTATTTGTGGTTTTTAGCTAGTCTGAGTCTGGCGAAGGTTGTACTGTTTTGTTTCTGCTGCAAAATTTGCTTTATGCCATGCAACTTTATAAAAAGTTGGGTTCGTTTATTTTTTGGAAATACAGAGACCTTTAGCACTCATGCTATTAAAACTGGAAGAAAAATGAAAGGAAAGTAGAAAAAGAAAATAACTGGAAAACCAGAAGAATTTTCGTGTTACATTTGCAAGGAAATAAGACAGACAGAAAGAGAGGCAATTATCAAAATGGGAGAAAAGTAGAAGGTGCACAATACCCATACGTTTCACAGTTGGACACCAAAAAATAAAAAGAGACTGGTTTCTTTCGGCACAACAAAAAGATACAAAGAGTTGGCAGTCATGCCATGTCATTGTATCATTGCTGCTTGCTTAAAAATCATCAAAGGCCCACAGAGAGAAGCTAAAAAGGAGATGGGATTTTGTCGGAAGAAGAGTAAGGGCAATGGCCAAAATGTATAATAATCTGGAAAGTAACACAAAAAACCAGAACTGTATTGTAGTTTGCTGTATTAATAAAGGTATTAGATGTACTTTGTAAATAAGTTGTTAATAGATGGCTAATGTGACCAGAGACAACTTGCCGATAAGATAAGACGTCCAGACTAGTCTGGAGTGCAAAACCGGAAATGAAAGTGGAGAAAAAACCTTTTTTATGGGTATGGTTTGGTATAGTAGTTTGGGGCAAACTGTTGTACGGAAGCTTTGTTGCAGGAAATGTGAAGAAAGATTACATGTTTTAAGAACAAAAGCGACGTTCAATATTTAAACCAATATGACATGGTTTAACGCCATTATGTGTTTAAAGTTGGTATATACATTATTCAATCGTCACAGGATAGTGATCGGGATTATGATTGACTATAAAAGATTATCTGGTCTATTGATCAAAATTTGTATAGCTAAACTATCGAAGTTTAATAAAAAGAAATCGAGTATCAAATATGCATAATATATTTATTTAAGAGCATTTTTTTGAAACTTGGATATTTTGTCACAATTAATTTTTTCGTATTTATTTTGTAACCTACTTGAGATTTTCTAAAAGTACAAAATTCCACTTCAACCCAACAACTTCCGTAAAAGAATAAATTTGTTTTTTAGAAGAAAAAACAACCAGACAAAAAAACTTTGAAGCACGCAACCTCCCCATAAAAGACACCAGACCAGGAAACTACACAACAACTCTATTTATTTTCTTTTTTGATACACTCTCTTCTTTGCATTCCTGATAGATAAAATTTATCTTTTTCCACCACTACATATATCCACCACCTGAACTAAAATATTTACTCACTCAAAGGCAAACCACTTCAAGAACAACTTATTGTTCTTTTTTTATCTCTTATTTCAGTCGTTTTTTTCCTAAAAAGAACACGAAAACCAGGAAGAAAAAAATATGATACCCGAATAAAAAAGAAGCTCAAGTATGTAAAAAAAGTAAAACCCAGTAACACGATATTTACTCTTGGTGAACACTTATCCAAGTATATTTTTATTTAGATTATTTCAAGTACCCACACAAGCACAATAGCAACCACACAAGAGGAATATACGATACAAGTTTATCGACGTTCTTTTCTATTCAAAGAAAAATAAAACCGGCATGTTTTATCCTCCGATTTACTATCAGCGAAACAAACTATTTCCATCTCAAATTTTCCAAACTTTTTTTTCCAAAAATCCGATTTCTTCTACATGAATATTCCCATTCCCATTTACACTTAAAATATAAATTTGTTTAAGTTTAATCGACTCACCAAAAATTCATCACAATTTATTTTACCATATGCATTTGCTTAACCATGACTTTTTTCACTGGTCATGAAATTAAATTCAATAAGTTGAATATCACAAAACACGTCACCACTTATTCCAGTAGTGACGATGATGATAAATCTGGTATTCTATTTTATGTATATATTCATCCACCCACGCAATATAGCACTTACTTCTTCTTTTTTAACACATATCCAATTATGTTCTAAAACAAATGTCTCGTTTTTATCCCCAACCATACATATATAATCCATAGAAATAATTTCTCGGTGTTAAGGTGTACATCTACAACATGTCTTGTCACTCTCACTTTCACTCATATGACCATAAAATAGGATAGAAAAGTAGCTTTCTTTTTTACTATTTATATTCCACCAAATAAAAAAAGAATATTCACTTGGTTTTCTCCCTTCCCTGAAAGGAAAATTTCTTTTGCTTTATTTCATCTTGGTTCATTCTGTCGTTCGTTCTTCTTCTCACATCTCCCCTCCGGCAAATCTCATCTTGCTGGTAAACCCACTTGTTTACCAGCCTTTCCTCCTGTCTCTTTAGATTTCCATGACTGGCTTTTCATTTAACTCAACTGCTTGCCATTTCTAAAACACATGACAACAACATATACGATAAATATATCAAGTTAAGATAAGTGAAACCACAGACATCACTCAAGTCGTTTGAAATTTTGACTTAAGAATAGAATCAGCTTTGCATCAGGAAATATTCATGACGGAAATCGTTCTAAAATCTTTAGCTATTCATTTTTTGTGATCATTGTCCTTTCACAAACTCATCAAAAAGAACTCAAACTGAACTTAGAAACAAACAGAAAAGAAAGATTAGTTTCCTGGCTAATGATGATGTTTCTCATGAGAATAAAATCGAAACAAATACACAAGCTTTTCGAAAAACTAAGCAACAGTGTCTTCCAAAAGAAGCTATTTTGTTTTACAAGTTTTACTCTTTTAAAAACCTCTCGAAAAATAGTTATCCGAAGTCTATGCTTCTCTCTATGCTTTGCTAATTCAATCCAAACTCATTAAAAAGTCTAGAAATAGAGAGCGAGAGAAAAGTTGTCAAGAAACTTGTTTTTTGGAGAAAGCTAATTCGATAAAATTGTAATTTTTCACGTGACTAAATTTTCACCAAAGAAACAAAACTATTTATCACACAACACAGGTATATATACACAGTTGTTAATGTCATGTCATGTTTAATTAAAAACAGGTAGTTGTTTTTTGTAAAGTTTAAAGTCGATCAAAATAATTTTTTTGTTATTTTACCATTAAATACTAGGTGTGGTGTCATTAAAGTTGTAAATTTGATTAGGAATCCAACGCACAATATTTTATTTTAAGGTAACATCGTTTTGCATGGTCAAAACCAACCTATCACAAAAAAAAAACTTTCACTTTTTTACTTTCACCAAAACTTTCTTTTGACGAAATATACTTTTTTCTGCTATAATTTATTTTTCATAATAAATTATTATAAAGGACGAGACATCTACATAAACTATGACATTTCTTGTTCCCTCTTTCTACTTTGTTCACACTCTTTCAATCCTGAACACTATGGAAACCACACAGACACAAGCGGCGTCCTGTTTCCATACGTCCGCGCTCGTCAAGCATACACCTTCTACTGACTTAACTTGACTGACTGACTGACTTGTTCAGTTGAGACCGTTCCAAAGCAGCAGTTTGGCAATTTTTTTTCTCTTTCCAGAAAACAAGTAGCAAATATCCAGCTGGCTGCTTCCTCTGGAAATAAAAACATGAAGCATGCCTTACTAACCAGGTGAACTGTGAACACATAGCTTGCTTACATGCATAGCTAGCTATCGTTATTATCATCAAAGAGAAAGCTATGCACACAAAATAATATTTTTTGGTTGTAGATTTTTTTTAGTAAAAGTGATGGTGATGGTAGGTTCTGGTCTAGTCTGGCCTGTTTGATGATTGAAAGTTCGGCTGGGTTGATATATTAGTGGCGGTAATGTGGGATATATATATGGAGTGCATAAGTATTTTTTGTAAGGCAAGGACGACTGTGTAAATAATGAGAAATTTGAACAGAATCATGAGTTAGTCATGCGTGTAAAAATTTACGCAACGGCTGCTGAACTATGCAGGGGAAAAATATTGGAGAGAGTGAGAAAATACTAGGAAAAATACCAACTTGAATTGAAGTTTCAAGTTGAGCTTGAGTTGAATTGTTGTGGAAAATGACAGATAGACAGGCAGAGGCTGCTGAACTGAAATTGAGAGGAGTACAGAGTAAAGTACAACAACTCATCATCATGGCGCATAGACAGACAAAGAAAAAAAACATGTATTAGGAATTAGGATAGTTGTCCAAGCATGAATGTGATGAGGACAAGTACATTTACAACAACTGTCAACAAAACAAAAAAATGTTGGTGTGCTGGTTTTACCTTTTCGAATTGTACAACAAGTGCAAAAAATGTAAAGTATGAAAAGAATATTATGGTGACATGTTGTATCTCATGTATTGGTAAATTGTTTTTGGTAGAGAAAGTATGTGTTAAAAAGATACGCGGTGAAAGTTCATTAAATATTTTAGACATGTCCGTCTATGTACTAAATTATTTAATAAAATATAATGAATGGCATTAAAGCTTGACTTGTAAATTGTAAAATATTAAACCTAATTAAAAATTACAAGGATGCAAGTTAATTCAAAATTAAAAACATTGTCGAACTAAGAGAAAAACGTGTTGTACAGTTGTTTATAAATATACTGGAAGTAGTTGGATCTTTTTTAAGCACTCAAACATTTGCAGAATTTTTTAGGTGGTTTGACGTGACGAGGTAGCTTACGGCTATATACAATGTAATGTTTGATAGGACAGAATTGTTGAATGTGTCGTCAAACACTTTATACTGTGTCGCGGAATGATACTGAAATTATACTGGCACTACTGTCATTCGTTTATGTCATATCATCAAAGTGAAATTGAAGTCAGTTCATTACTCATTAACTCATTATTATGTTCTGTGTGTCGGGTCAAATGACGACGACGATGATGTTTTGATGGTGAAGTAAAAATGAGAAATGAGATTGTTGACTCCAATTAAATTAATTTAGTGAGCCACTTCCCTAAAAACTGTTTTTCCTTGTTACGCTTATTTTTTATGCTTGGACTAAAATTGCGAGACAGATTACTAAGAGAAGTTTTAGTGTTCTTTTCAAATATAAAGTACCAACTTTAGATAAGTCCTATATAAAGTAAAGACGAGAAGGTTCACTAATGAGAGATTTTTTTCCCAAAAACAAAATAGATCCAGAAACGTTAAACCAAGAAGAAAAAGTCGCATAACAGGAATGTTCGTCATCAAAATATTTTTTAAAGCTATACAGCTTTTTATATCTTCTTTGTTTTCGAAACCGAATCCCAAAGTCAACCTTTCCGGATTCGTTAAAAATTGAAATGTGAAAGCAATAAAGTAGTAATATTAGTACTTGTATACGCACTAAAATAACATCATTTATAGCTTTCCAAAGTTCAACGTCGTAAAAATCCAATAAGGTAGTACAATTAGGTACAAGAGCACTCTTTCCAAAAAACAGGATATCTTTTCAGCTATCAATTTCGAATCAAAAATATTCTGGTTTTTAGGAAATGTTCATAAATGCGTCATTGTACATTTATTCCACCAAGTTTATAACTTTTTTGTTTATTTTCTGTTTCAGGTACTTTTAAAAGTTTCTGTCGTAATACTTGTACGACCCCAAATATTATTAGTTATACAATTTAAATGACACGTAATATTTTGTATGATGATAACTTTTGGCTGCTCTCTGATATTTTCCCTTTCTATCTTTCTTGTTTAGTATTTTTCCAGAGTGAAATTAATGCGTTTTTTTTGTACCTCTCAAAAACTCTCTCTCCTGCTTTTGTTCAATGAGTTGCTATTTTCCCTGTTTTTGATATGCTTCTCCTCCGGTGAGAGTTCATTTAATTTTCCGCGCTAATAAATCTTCTAAAATCCCCTTATTCGCTTTCCTGCTGCTCTTGATATTACTCTTTTCTCTGTTCAATACGTATTTTTTGATGGAAAACATTGCAAAAATAATACGGCTTGAAGTAAACACAATCCTCTTTTGTCACTTTTATCTATGTATCTTGTATAGTATGTTTATTCGAAACAGAGTTCTCGTATTCCTTTTTCATCATTATTAGCATCATCAATATAATCCATCGCAATAGCATCTGTTATTGAGATTAATGGAACTGTTCATGTTACAAAGCACGGTATATTTTTTCAAAAAATGCATGATTTCAAAGCCATAAATTGTACAATTCGAATGTTCGGTTTATTTGGTTTCAATTTTTAAAAGCTATTTATGATTTAAACGTGGAACGTGAACTATGAACTACCCCCATTTGAAAAAATCCCAGTTACATATTCCACGATGTGATGATAATGATGATATAATACACATCAAACATTATTGCTGTTTTTGTAACAAATCCTTTACCTCTCTTTTCACTTTTTGTTCTTTATCAAGAGAAAGCCCAGCGGCAGGGAAAAATAAAACCAATCCAATCTGAAATAAGAGCAGCGGCAGCAAAACTCCTCTTCATCAACTCACTACTCCTCAGCTTACAAACTCAACAGGAAGCGCCGCTTTTTCAGAATGAACAAATCAGTTATTACCATTCTGAAAAAAATCAGTTTCTTTTAGTGATTAGGGAACGTTGATAATACACGGCATAAAAAATATATACTCAAGAGTATTACTGATTCTATGTTTGGCAAATGTTCAAATATATTTAGTTTCAAACATAATAACACAATACATATACTATACCTTCCCTGAAATCTTACAAGACAACAGAGAAAAAATATTAGGTAACGTTTCACATCCTCATTTTCTTCATTCCTTTCCAATTATTTATCTTGAATCGACTTGAATAACTTCCTTACTTTTTTGCCTACCTGTTTGCCTTGAACGTAGGCAACCTTTTTTATCAACAAAAAATTTGATTAAAGCCCCATAAAATATTTTTCCGACACATGCCAAAGAATCACCGGAGCTTACTTTATCGAAATATCATCATGCATAGCTCTTTTCTCTTTCAGAATCCTCTTTTCGCTTTTTCCGTTTCCTGGAAATTTCCCAGGAAATCTATTTGTCTGAGGAACTCCTTGCTTCACCATCAAAAATCCTTTTCTACTTCCCGAAATGTAAAGAATTAGGAAATTGTTAGACGTTTTCTATGTATTACATGGAATGGAACAAACGTCGTCGTAAGAAACTTTACAAGTAAAATGCTATGAAAAGTGGGTCATGTAAAAATTTATAATCCAACCTGTAGGCATGTGAAGTTGGGTAAGATAGAATTATCAACAAAATAATGCGTATTGCACTGCTAAAACACACATGCTGTTTGGTTTAAACATCAAATGACATATTTTAAGCAATGTGTTGTTTTCTGACTTCAAATAAATATTTTTATGAAATAAATATCATTCGGCACGCAGATGGGGGAATTTTCAAAATTAAAAATAAACTTTAAATTAAAATGTCTAAAAGAAAGAGTGAAAACATCAAATAAATTAATACTTTATGTCTGAATGTTTTTGGAGAATTGCAAAAATAGGAAATTTGGAAACCTTTCCGCGCATCACTCGACTGACAGCCTTTCAGGGAAAGTAAGAACAATGCAAAGTTATTTCTGAATGTTGTTGTTTGTTCATTGTGTAATTCGATATTTATTTACACACATAGCTTTATATAGTAGCCAATCTAGTTAAATGCATGCAGATCACGTTTCTATATTTGGAAGTTTTTTTCGTTTTTATTGAATACTTTATCTATGTAGGCAGAGAAGAATACAAAAAATTCAGGTGAAATCTGATACTTGCACGTGGAGATGCATGGGATATTACTATTTGTTGGTATTTTGGCTATTTACCAACCGCTGAGCAATTCAATGAGATCAAATGTAGGAATAAACAAAAAAATATAGGACTATGATTTTCTATAAATTTGGCAGCAATGTGCCAGTCAAAGTCAACACTACATATATTCTTTTGCAAATGCACTATTTATTTTGTACTCTTGTTCGAACAGTGGGTGGTTAATGGACCTCTTTTAAAATACGCAGAGGGAGGTGTTCACTATATTGTCCTGAGCTTCATAAAAACTAGCATTTTTGGATATTATCTGGTGTACTGCTATATATAAAGTGGCACTGGAATAGATATATGTATATGGCCACTGGTCATCCATTTTTTGGGGCAATTTGATACATTAAATTTAGGTTTCGAGAATATATATTTCAGACTATCGATACTTTTGTATATTCTTCTTTCTTAAACATAAAATGATGAGTTATTCATGCATCAAATACTGACAAAATCTATCAAAATATTTAACAATTGGATAAATGAGGTAAAAGGAACAAATACAGAAGCAAATATTTTTGTTGATACTTGTACATTTATATATGGAATTGGAACATCTGAACGTCAATATGCGTATAAGATTGATTGATTACATTAAGCTTGCACAATAGGTATTGGTTCTCTGCTTCAAAAGTATAGGGTGATCAGTCGTTTATATATGCTTGTCATAAAAACTTATTCCTTAAGAAAGCAGTTTCTATTTATAAAAGTTTTAAAAATAACTTGTTTGGGTAAATTTCCAACAATGAGTCCAAATAAAATTATTGTTTCTGCATTTATGTTCATTTTTGTAAGAATTTTTTAAATCATACACGATTTGATAAACTTTTTGTTAAATTTTACTAAAATATATCATTAGATTGGAAAAAATTTGGCTATTTTTTACAGGTTTTGTCAACATTTGTCTTAACGGCATATGGAAATGATGGTTACTACAGCGCAACTGAATCATTGGACCAGGTTAATTCTGGTAGCACGATAGCTCAATCTTATACAGATAAACATGGTGGAAAACCTAAAGAGAATCAACATGACGATGATGGGGATTCCGATTCGGATGAAGATGATACAGACGAAGACGATAGTGTGTACTGTAAGATACTTCTTTTAAGTGTGATCTGATCTGACCGTAGTTGAAGTATACTTTGGTGAAATTTATTTCATTTCATTTCAAGATGACGACGATGAAGACGACTATTCTAGCGAATCTCAAGAGGAAAATAATGAGCTGCCTGGTGCTCCAGAGGAAGAAGGTCCAGGTGAAAATGGACCAGTTAATCCTTCCACGCCATCTACTCCTGATGAACCTACAACGGTTGCTTCCCCATAGATGCAATTTCATCAGATACATAAACGATTCCTCCAATAGATGCAATATCTTAACGGTTACTTTCACCAAGAAATTGTGTATGCAGATATATAATGTATTTATCTTCAACGTTTTTTCAAAAATAATGGTTGTTCGATTTTTTTAGGGCTATAAATAAAATCAGTTAACCAAAACCTAATACATCAAATTTTTCTATCATAAAAAAATTCTTACTTTCATTTCATTGCTCATTGATATCAAGATATGGAAAATGCTGGATCTTTTGTGTGTAAAAAGCTACATGACAGGTTATAATACATTTGTGTCGTCAAATATAAGCAAAACTTATGAATTTTTTTTAGAATTCAATCATTAGAAGAACTTTAGATCAGTTAGGTAAAAATATTACTAAGCATCGTTTTACGGGAAAATTTATTTTCATATTTTGAATTTGCATTACATGGGATGTCATTATACTATACTATTTTTTCTATTTCCGAACCGAGGTAATCATATTTTTTAAACACAAAGTAAGCAAAAAGTGAGTTTCTTGTTTTAAAAAAATTAAGAACATTTTTGTTCACATAATTGTACTAGTAACGAACAATCGTTTACTGTGGATCTGGAAAAAATTCTAATATCAAACAAAACTGAAATCATGGTTTTTCTAAATTTCGTATTTAATGCGGAATTTACATTCACCCTTTCTGCATTTCAACACGCATATTCGCTCATTCGTTATTCTCATAATTTTTTTAAACCAACTCTTCTAATTTATACTTAATCTTATTCTGTAGACACTTTAGAAACTAGAAGCAAAACCTAAATCTTTTAAACATACTAACGTCCTTAGCTTAAAAATTTCGCTTAAGGGCGTGCTATTTTTCAGTTTCTCTGCATTAGCTAAACCAACAATTTAACTGGTTTTTAATCTAATTAAGTTGACTTTAATTTTCTAACATCGTAAATCATAGGAAAAAACGTGTTCTTATTTTTAAATGCATAAATCTTCACTATTTCCAATTCGTAATTTTGATTAAATCTTCTGCTAAAATAGAACTACAAGTCAACCATAAATTATGCATAGATGACGGATATTCTCACTGTAACATGTCATTTTCAACTTGTTACACAATAAGACATGTGCACGTTAAGTAGTACACTGACAAAGGAAGATTATAAATTCGAGACAAAAATAAAATCCATGTTTCAATTTCAATTTATTGTACCACCATCAACCATCATAGCAGCAATGCAACTAATATTTTGTGTACTTTTCAATATTTTTGTAAGTTTCTCAACTTTTATTTAAAATTAAAATGATGAAACTTGAAATATTTCGAACTGATATAAATTAATTTACAATTCTTAGCTTTTGGCAACGGCAAGGACCCTTACCCCAACACAGTACTACTATGGCAATGATGGAGAATACAGTAATTCATCATCATCATCTTATTCCGCAGAGGAAAATGATACAATAGCTTTTGCAGGAATTCCTGCGCCTCCCAAAGTTACCGCTATAGTCGAATCAATTCTAACAAGTGTTGGTATCGACGTTACATCGGCGATTCCCGACTCTGATGAACAGCAAGAAATAATTGGTAGAATTTCAATTTATTTTAATTACAAGTCATTACGTAAAGCCTATTATGTCATTACTTATTTTGTTGGATTTTCGCAGAATCACAGAAGCCAACGCCAGGAGGTGGTGGAGGAGAAGGTGAAGGCACTGACAACGGAAACCCTTATCCAAATCCACCTGGATATCCAGGAGAAGGAGATGGTAGCGGTGGGGGTGATCACGGTAACGAAGGTAATCATGGGGGAGGCAGCCATCACGAAGAAAAACCTGGGCATGGAAATGAAGACCATAATCATCATGGCGGTCAAAGTAACGACGACGGTCATAATGGGAATAAACCTGGTCACGGGGGTCATCACTGTAATAATCATAATGGTGAAGGGAAACCGGGCAATGCTGGAGGAAAGCCGGGTAACGCTGGAGGGAAACCCGGAAACGGTGGTGGAAAACCTGGAAATGCGGGAGGTGGGGGGAAACCTGGACAATATTCAGCTAAAATGGGTCACGGCCATGGAGGACCTGGTGGACATCATGGCGGTAACGGAGGTGGCCATCACAATGGAGGTGGGGACAATTATGATTCTAGTTCAGAAGAGGATTACGATGATCACCATGGGGGAAATGAAGGCAACCATCATGGAGGAAACCATAATGGAGGAGGGGGACATCAAGGAGGTAATGGAGGTCATCATGGAGGAGATGACGACTGTGGAGGAAATGATCATGAGCATGAGCATTATCCTCCTTATCCTACTGGACCTCCACAATTACCAAATAGGCCAAGACCAACTCGTACAACTACACCTGAACCTGAGGTTCCTAGTCCACCTACAGAACCTCCGACTATGCCAGAAACTCCTCCAACTCCACCAACCGCAGCTAACCCTCCTCGTCCAATACCAACTAAAACTACACCAAGGCCTAATAATAATAAGCATACAACGTTAATTGATTCCCCAACACCTCCAGCAAGAACTGTCAGTTACTGATCTCATATAAATTGGTTAGCCAAACTTTGTTAATTTTATACCATTTTATTCTCTA